>OX454527.1:48810053-48917392 GCA_949715645.1 Portevinia maculata
TTTAGCAATAGCTTTGTAAATCCACTAAAGTCTCAATATAGTTAGAACCCAGTTTCTTAGATGCAAAGTTATTTTCTAAAGTGTGAAGTTTGGGAAAAAACTTATGGCACGAGTACGATAACTAGGGCGCCAAGAATTGATAACGGGTTTTTGTAGAAGGGTTAAAAACAAGCATTTTCTACTATGGGAGGGGTGTCTATCTTGTCCGTCCCGTTTAGGAGGTAGGGGCAATTTTAGAAAAAAGGACTTAAATTGAAAAAAAAATTAAAAAATAACGGCAGCACTTACAATCAAGTTCTTTACCGGTTTTGAAAGCCAGAAATCTGTCGTATAATTCTAAATTTAAATTAAATTATTCATGGCAATAATTTTTGAAAAATTCGCATGCAAACTCAAAATGTTGATAAAATTTTTTTTTTTTGCAAATAATTAAGCTTTTATTTGCACTTAGAAAGAAATTTATCAAATGGCCTTCCAATACCACCGAACGAAAAACAGTCATGGAATGTTTTTAGAACTTGCGACGGAATCCGATCCCTTATGTAGTAGGTTGTGTGGACAGGAGTCACATACCCATCCTCCCTCCTATATACGACAAAGTAAGCCACTATATCAGAAAAGGAATAAGTTCGAGCAATCTTCAGGTAAACGTGTTTATTTATTAAAAAATACCTAAATAAATGTTGTAATTCAAAGGCAATTTGTGAAAGCAACCAAAAATTCATAGACGTTATTTTTCGGATTTCCTGAAAGCTGTCATGATGCAAACGTTTGGGAAAGCAGTCTGTGATGTTTGAACGCTGCCATTCGGAGATGTCAACATTGACAGCTTACATGGAGAGAAAATGAATTTAATAATATAGTATTCTGCTTTTCGTCCAGACCATTCTTATTTTTTTATACGTTTATCATAATTAACATAAGTTTAATAAATTGAAGTAAATAATTAAAAGACGTGTTTAATTCAAGGGTTTCTACAAAACACTTCACTGGCGACGAGGAGTTGGGAATTGCTTTGCAGAGCAATCAATTTTATTACAAGTGTTGAAGCCTGAAATCACGTGTTTGGTGGTTGTTCCTCGTGGGTAATCGCATGGCGAAATCCGGGAAAAAGGTTAAAACTGAGATAGAATCTATAGAAAATCAATCCGATAAGTCTACTTCTAACATTATTCCAAGCAAAATGGCATCGATTGGATCAATAGAAGCATTTGATATAACAAACCCTGCATCGTGTGGCTCATATAAAAAACGATTTGAAATGTTTCTACTAGCTAACAGCATCACAACTGAGGAGATCCAGAAAGCGACGTTTCTCACAATTTGTGGAGCTCAATGTTTCAACTTAGTAGAGTCACTCATTTCACCGAAAAAATTGGAAGACCATACCTACAAATCCATCGTGGAAGAACTTACACAGCACTTCACACCAGCTCCATCTGAAATTGCGTCGTTTTATAGGTTTTTTAAGCGCGATCAATAGAACAACGAGTCTGTCGCTGAGTATATTGCAGAACTGCGTCATCTCATAATAGATTGTAATTTTGACGGCAATATGGTAGATCGAATGCTCCGAGACCGGTTGGTATGTGGGTTACGTAATACTAATTTGCAGCAGAGTCTCTTAGCGGAAACGAAACTTACTCTGAAGCTAGTTCAAGACCGTGCGATTGCTGCAGAGACCGCAGACAAAAACCAACTAGTTATACAACAAGGTCCCCAGCAAGATCAGGTCCATGTAATAAAAAACAAACCACAGAAACACCAACGCCAAACACAGCATTCACGAGTTACAGATGACTGGAAATCAGAGGCCAAAGGGAGTAGGCAAAAACAACAAAACTGCTATGGATGTGGGAATAGTCATGCTCGTTCCGCATGCCCATTTCGTACTGCTAAGTGTGACAAGTGTGGACGTATAGGTCACATCAAAAGAGTCTGTCGTACTAAAGTAAACAACAGTGTTTCAAACACAACAAAGCATCAAGTTAATGCAATCTGGTAACCATCTGGCAACCAATGGCATACAATGTGAATTTGAGGTCGACACAGGCTCAAATTATTCAATTATATCAGAGGTCAATGCTAATAAGCTTTGGAGCCATAACCTACCTAAAACTATTGACTCAGACTTGAATCTTTTTGATTATGGTAATAATCACATTTCCATTACAGGTCTTACCTATGTCGACGTTGTTTACAACAAGAAGAAAAAACCTAACCTTCCTTTGTACATTGCAAGTGGAAATCATACAAATGTCCTGGGCTGCAACTGGTTCGATAAGCTGGGAATTGTTGTTCAAGGTGTTCACAACGTGCGTGCTCCAATTGAAGACCTGTTGGAAAAGTATGCAGCGCTATTTGCAGAGGAACTAGGTTCGTATACGGGTGAAAAAATGTCATTGAACCTCGATCCAGCTATACGACCTATTAAACTTCAAGCAAGGAAAGTTGCTTACGCTCAGCGGGATGCAATAGAAGCTGAGCTAGAAAAATTAGTTCAACAGGGGGTTCTAGAACCAACAGAATACAGTGAGTGGCTCACTCCTATAGTACCAGTCACCAAATCTGACGGATCGGTTCGGATTTGCGGTGATTACAGGTGCACGGTAAATAAAGCACTGTCGCCACACTGCTTCAAAACGCCAGCAATAAGCGACATTCTAGCTTCGATTCCGAAAGGCAACACCTTTGCAAAAATAGATTTGGCTCAGGCCTATCAACAGTTGATTGTTGATGAGGAAACGGCTAAGGTACTTACAATTACAACTCATAAAAATGCTTTCAAAGTTAAGAGGGTCCCATATGGGATTTCTGCTGGACCTGGAATATTTCAACAACGAATAGAGAATATCTTACGAGGAATAAGTGGTGTTATGGTATACTATGATGACATCATCGTGGCTTGCGAAAACACCACTCACCTCATTGAGACTCTGGGAGAAGTTTTTCAGAGATTAAAAGAGGCTGGATTACGGTTGCGCAAAGAAAAATGCCATTTTGACGTACCATCCGTCAACTTCCTAGGGTATATAGTCGACTGCAGAGGAATTCGTCCATCGGATGATAAAGTTATCGCAATAAGGGATACTCCAGCTCCAACGGATAAAAAACAACTTCAGGCCTTTCTAGGACTCATCAACTTTTACCATGCTTTCCTAAAAGGCAAGGCGACAATTGCTGAACCTCTCCACAGACTCCTGGATAAGAATAACAAGTGGCAATGGAATACAAACCACCAAACCGCATTTCAACAACTTAAACGACTTCTGAACAGTGAAAGTATTCTGATTCATTACAACGAAAAATTACCGCTGGCATTAGTGTGTGACGCATCTCCGTATGGATTAGGAGTTGTTTTGTCACACAGTTTACCAAACAACCAGGAGCGTCCAATTTCATTTTACTCTCGTACTCTTACACTTTCGAAGAGGAACTACGCGCAGATCGACAAGGAGGCCTTGGCGATTATCGCAGGGGTTAAGAAATTCCATAATTTTCTTTACGGAAGAGACTTTTACATAGTGACTGATCACAAGCCTTTGCTGGGGTTATTTAATCCAGAGAAACCAACTCCAATTATACTGTCGCCGAGGATGCTTCGATGGAGTGTGTTTTTAAATGGGTATAATTTCAAGATAGTGCACAGGCCAGGTGATCAAAACTGCAACGCTGATGCGCTAAGCCGACTGCCCATATCTTCACCGGTTGCAGACGAATTACAAATTAATATGTTGGAGGAGTGTGATGCAAACATCCTTCAATCAAGCGATATAGCGAAGATGACTAAAAAGGACACAATTCTACAGCGTGTGTTTTCTTGGTCCTTAAAATGGTGGCCTGCTGTACTAACGGAGGAGGAGTTCAGACCGTTTCATCAGCGTCGTCATGAAATATCGGTAAACAAAGACTGTTTACTTCTTCGTGACCGAATTATAATTCCAGAGATATGCTGAAAATTTTACATGCTGGTCATCCAAGAGTAGTTAGAATGAAAAGTCTTGCCCGAAGCTACCTATGGTGGCCGAAGATGGATGCAGACATTGAGCTAACAGTCAAAAGGTGCATCATCTGTCAACAATCTCGCCCAGAAAAGTCTCAGTCTCCTATTCATCCTTGGGAAGAAACTTCTAAGCCATGGTCACGGCTACATGTAGACTTCGCAGGAACTTTTCAAGGTAAGATGTTTTTTATTCTGGTAGATTCTTATTCGAAGTGGCTGGAAGTCAAATTAGTGTCTACAACAAGCACTAGTTGCGCAATCAACAGTCTTCGATCTATATTCGCAACCCATGGATTACCAGATTCAATTGTATCTGACAATGGTACAGCCTTCACATCTGAGGCTTTTAGTCAGTTTTGTAAAAGCAACTTAATTTCACATATATTATCTGCTCCGTTTCATCCTTCAACCAATGGACGGGCAGAAAGGATGGTACGCACCACGAAGGATTATCTCAAACGTAATAACACTGGATGTGTTAAGCTTCGCCTGGCAAGATTCCTGCTACTCAACCATACTACACCAACAACAGTTACTGGTAAGTCTCCAGCAGAAGTTTTGTTCAAGCGCAGACCAATGACTTACTTGTACAAGATCCACCCTGATAACCAATCCCTTCGTTCAACAAAAAGAGATCATGTTAAAGGTAATGATCTGCCACTACAAACTAATGAACCGGTTTGGATACGAAACTATTCAAGAGGACCACTCTGGATTCCAGCCAATATAAACAAGCAAACGGGTCCAGTATCTTACTTGGTAGCAACTGAAGATGGAAATACTGTTCGCCGGCATTCAGACCAACTTCGACATAGGAGCCCAGAACCTCACGCAGAACCGGATCCAATACTAGGTCATAATAATACTGATGAAAGAAATGTTATCGAACCACAGCCTCATTCAACACACCTCAAACTAATCAAGCCTTACCTACACCTAGACGTTCCAAGAGACTTCGGGAATTGGAAGTTCAATCTAAGACGGGAGGAGTGTGATGTTTGAACGCAGCCATTCGGAGATGTCAACATTGACAGCTTACATGGAGAGAAAATGAATTTAATAATATAGTATTCTGTTTTTCGTCCAGACCATTCTTATTTTTTTATACGTTTATCATAATTAACATAAGTTTAATAAATTGAAGTAAATAATTAAAAGACGTGTTTAATTCAAGGGTTTCTACAAAACACTTCACAGTCCAATCGGGAAGAAATTAAGGGCTAATTCCAAGCATGTGGTAGACTGTGGACATATTTTAGGTGATTCGGGGTACCCTTTAACAACCTACCTTCTTGTGCCTTACCGGGACAATGGATATCTATCTTCTATGCAAAGGCAGTTTAATTTCGTTCACAGTTCCACCAGCGTCCGCATTGAATAGGCGTTTGGGAGACTGCAACAAAAATTTAGAATTCTTAAATACGTTGACATAAAAAAAATACAATATTTAATAATATGTTGGTCTGGCCTTCATCGTTTTACACAACATTATAATAGAGAAAGATGGACTAGGAGAGGATATAGCTTTTGAAACAATGTACTCAGAAATTGATGAGCAGAATCAGCAGGATTAGCATAATCAAAAGAATTCAACCACAACCGAAGAAGCGAAACAAAAGAGAAATCAAATTGCTATGCTATTTTGTTCATAAAGCCTTGTTTTAATAAAATAATGAATTTAAATTAAAAGTAAATACATTTTATTCAAAAACTTCAAGAAAAAGATCAGCAAACATAAACAAAAATAAAATAAAATTAGGTAAACAAAATTCATAAATTAGTATTTAGGTACTTGTAAAGTAAGTCTTTTTAATTAGATAAATTGATCAATGAATCTTGGAGACTCTTGATTAGTTCCAATCTACGTTTTTCAATTTCCATTTTTTCTTTCTCTATTGCAACAAGTTCTTGGTGCTTCAAATCATCATTCTCTGCTTCCTTTTTTAAAAACGTAAGAAGTGCTTCGTCCTTTGTAGTGGTGCTTTCTTTTGGTTGGGGTTTTGAAAAAGGTTTCGTCCTCAGCGGATTCGGTTTCTTGAGGTTCAGATACATTTTCATCATTTTGCATTCCAAACGTTGAGATTGAGCGCAAGAGGTTTTGTGGGGGACATACACTGTGTCTCCCACCGTAGGCTTTATCAAATGTTTCAAAATAGTCCCACGTTGTTGCATCCCGTCCTGACTCTTTATTACGTTTCTTGATAGGTACGTTTATAAATTGACATCAGATTTTCAAAATTTTTCTTTGCATCAACAACATCAAACTCAAACAAAGGATGTGTATTCTTTATATCGATTATAACTGCTCTTCACAATGAAAGTTTTTTCTTCTTTCCAGCATTAAATTCCTTTTCCATATGAATTCTTTTATCAATCAAAAGTTGTACTTTATTTTTATTCCACACTGAACCTTCGTCCTCCCTTTGAAGGCAATAATTTAAATTATTTTGTACAAAAACATTAATAAAATATTTCCAATACACAATCTGCCGACGCCGACGATAGAATGATGTTTATGAACGGTAGGTACTGCAGTTGGGCTAACTTAGTTCGATCGGAAATCTGCTTTAATGAACGCGGATAATGCAGTTCTTAGTTAGTTTGACGTTTATGAACTCACCCAATCACTTCACTTTCTTAAACCGAAGCGTTAAGTCTTAATTTTCAGTCCGCTATCACCATTTTAATATTTCAAATTCCAATTCATTTCGATTTGACCTAAACATAAGGCAATTTGTGATGTCTGATAGAGATGGTGTGATTATTATGCTGTTGGACAGTATTTGCTGATCGTGTCGTTCAAACAAGGTAACGTCTGATGTCTGGTTTGAAAAGACCAACAGCTTCGTAATATTACCTTATTAGAAAAAAATTAGAAGAAATATTGCCCTATTCCATGGGGCCAAGAATATCTACAACATATATTTCATTCAAAGAGTCAACTGCTTTTACTCAAAAATACGAATTGATTCGAAAAGAGATTTGGTCTGCTACAAATAATGTTCAACACAATCTTCCAATTTATACGGCGCCTATTGTACCACTTCCCTTTTTCCGATTTAACTTCCTCGTTAACTTCTCTTTTTGAAAATTTAGTGGCTGCACTGAAGGTAATCGGATCGCAGAGGGTTTTCTAAAGCGGAAGTATTCTCTGAAGCTGAAACATTCAATGAAATTTAAAGATCTTCGCATTTGAAAGCGGGAAGTAGCGCTTGGTGCGAAGTCCACTCCTAAGCTTTCTAGTTTCTTTACCAATTCGTTGCGTGTTTGCACCACTTTGTGTTAAATTTCAGGAAATTTGTATTTTGCCAATAATTAATTAACTAATAATTGTAAAAAGTGGGGCCCCACATCTAAGATCTTAGACAATAATGTGTTTTCATCTTTTTATTTGTCTAATTTTTAACAACGAGAATAGAGAAAATGATAATTTTGAAAGGCAGAGTAAAATACTTCACAAATTTGATTTTGTTTGTCGATTTTCCAAGTGGGACAATTCATGCAAATGCGGGACGAATGGTCATTTTATTGTAAGGCATTAGTTGTTCCTACCACAAGAAAATTTATTATCCAATATTTTGTATCTCATAAAACTATTTGATATTCAGAGCAATTATACTGACTACTGCCACCAGCATAGCCAATATAAGGTTATTTGCAATTATCGTTAATGCTCCGTTGTCCAACTGTTCGGTATTGCATGCGTCTGTATTGCAAATGCTGCAGGCGTAACTGTCCGATGCGTCACATTTCAAATCTGAAGAACAACCACGTTCTGTTAGCGGCACTGGTTTTGTTCTGTATTTGACAACACACTGATCATTTGACAGATAATTGGGGCAAATCGATACTACTTCTGGTGCAGCTCTGCACTTGTCTTCGCTCTCAGAACGACAGATGTAACAACTGCGTCTGTCAGTTGGATAAACCTGTAAAATCAATATCAAAAAACGCAATTCATATCCAAAACCAATGTGTGTCTGAATCATATTAACTACCTCTTTATTGCAACCATCTCCGGTACACGTGTGACAGAAAGCATTGTCTCCTTCTAGACAATTGAGAAAATCGCCAACCCCCAATGAATGCAGGCATCCTCTGCTAGTGCTTCCATCTGTGGTTAAAATAATCGAAGTCAATTCAGTCACGAAAACATACAAAATCACCTTTATCCACTTTCGAATAACACTGGGTGTAAGCGGAATTTTCACATCTAGCAGCTCCCAAAATCAAATCTGGCTTAACAGCGCACCGAATATCGGTCTTAGAGCTGCAGACAACACAAACATTAGAATCGTTAAAGAGGATAAGTTGTTTAACAGCGCTATTTACCTCACTCTCGATCAGCTCACTCCTGCAACCCATTCGTTTGACATTCATAATCTCATCGAACAGCATAAAGCACTGATCGGTTGTGCTAAATGCAGAACATTCCCTTTGAACGGGGACCTTGCAATCTCCTTCGCATAAATTACATGACAGGCAAGTTTCTGGCAACGCCAAGGTATTACATTTGGCACCATCGCACTTGGCACATGACGAATCAGTGCCACAATTGTCTGCATCGTCCGATTAAATATCATCTAAACAAGTTCGAACCAGTTCTAGAATGTTAGCATCACTTCTACGAGAATACAATGCAGTTACACTGCCCTTTGCGCATGTTCGATGCGCTGTGATGGCATTTACATCCTGAACGCAATTAGGATCATTTGCAGAATCACAATAGATGCATTCGATGTCGTCCATAGTAGACTTTATTGTGTTGCACCTATTCCATTTGCAGTTGAAACACAATTTAGGATTTGCCTCGCAATGGGATGCGTAATCGGCCTGGACACTGTCTTCGCAACCGCGACTAAGAACTTTTCCATCGCTGCCAAACACTGTCATACAGTCTTTGTAGGGGTTGCCTTCACATTTTTTAATAGGAACTTCTGGGAATAATGCACAATCACCAGTGGCGGATTTATGTTCGATGTCGCCCTAGGCCCCGTGAGATATGCCGCCCTTTTTGCTGTATGGAGAAAAAATTATTAACAATAAATATAAAATTTTTAAATATTTAAATTATTATGAATTCAAATTTATTAACTTCAATACAACATTTAATTAGTTAACATAGGTACAACTTTTCGTATAAAGTCTTAAATATAAATTATTAATTTGAATATAGCTTTTTTGAGTTCACATTTTCTTCTTTCTGGCTTTAGTTCGTGCGAAAACGTCAATTATATCATCGTAATCCAGTTCTTGTACCAACTGAGCTTCAATAGATAATAATGCAAGGGCATTAAGTCGGTCTTGGCCTATACTTGCACGTAAATAATTGTTTACCCTTTTCAGAGTTGAAAAAGATCTTTCTCCAGAACAATTTGTTGCTGGGATGCTCAAAAAAATTCGTAGAGCAATATCTAAATTAGGGTAAACATCACAAAGATTTTGTGAATGCAATATATTGCATATATTTTTCGCAGAACTTACATTTTCAGAATTTGCCAATGAATCTTTAAGTTGATAATGAAAGTGAATACATTCATTTCCTAATGTTTCTTCTAAATCGTCAGGATACTTATTGACTAGTTTATTTGATTCATTTTTCAACTCATTCGTATCAATTTCAGATAGATTATCAAATAAATTGAACTGTGCATAAAGCTTATCATATACATTTTTACGTTCAGCTAATTGTGTACTTAGAGTATCCAAAATAGGGTAGTAAATATTTGTACGAAAATTTTCTTCGCCAGAAATAGGTGCTCTTTCATTTACCCGTGACTCGTCTGGCTGAAGTTTTCTGATTTTTCTGCGGCGAGTACCATAGCGATAATAATCTTGAACTCCAGACAGCGCTTTAGCTTTTTCTTCATATTCTAAAAATTGTTTATGTCTCATATCCTGAAGAAAAGAGGCCAACGAACCGTAGAGTCGGACTACGGATGATAAATCAATTTGGGAACCCTGAAGTTTCTTACTAACAGCATTAAAACGATCTAAAATTACATTCCAAACTATGACTAGTATTGCTGTTTCTAAATGCTGTAATTTCTGTTTTAATCCAATAGCTTCAGATCGTGTACTCGGTTTCTCGTCATTGCTTTCTCCAATAAAGTCCAATGCTTCAATTATTGCACACCACTCTTTTTCTAAAGCATAGCATGCATCATGTCGAGCAGACCATCGAGTTTGAGAAAGGCTTTTGAGTCTTAAATTTGTCTGTTGCGCCAGGACCTCCCAACGATGTGTAGATATCGTAAAAAAATTATACAGTTCTTGCAAAGTAGAAAAAAAATCAACTGCTTCAGGTACAGATTCAGCTGCACAAATGCCTACTAAATTTAGCGAATGGGCAGCGCAAGGAACGTAATCTGCTAATGGATTGATTGTTTTCATTCGTGCTTGAACTCCTGAATATATCCCTGACATATTACTTGCATTGTCGTACGATTGACCACGACAGTTCATAATGTCCAAACCATTTTTTTTAATGAGTTTAATACAGCATCTTCAATATCCTTTGCTTTATGACCAGTACTAGGTATAAATTCTAAAAATCTTTCAACGGGTTCACCATTTGCACGTACATCTAATAATTATAGTTAGCTCGTCGACATGAGCAATATCAGGCGTAGAATCTACAATAATACCAAAGTACTTAGCGGATTGCACTTCAGTAGAAATGTGCTTTAATACTTGACTTTGAATCAGTAATATAATTTCTTCGTAGATTGTTTTTGATAAGTACGATATGTTGCCACTACCAGGATGCGTACACGACTTTAAATGTTGAGATAGAAATGGATCGAATTCAGCAACAAGTTCTACTGATGCTAAGAAGTTTCCATTACGGGGATTTTCAATTCTCTCTGAATGCCCTCGAAACGGCAGTCCTCTTATTGCAAGTGATTAAACGATTGCAATTATCCGATACAATATTTTTTTCCAGTACGAAATTTCTTCGTCGAGCTGTTTTAATAAATGTTGATCAACACGTCCTTGAGCTACTGCTCGAGCTTTTAAGTTACTAACATTAGTTTTATGAACGTCAGAGTTTTCGTGACCTTCAACGCGTGCTTTTGAGTTTTTCCAGTCTCGGAACCCTTCGCAGGTGAAAGCATTTGTTTCACCACATCTACTAAATAGTAAGCATGGAATACAAAATACGGATCCTTTAGTTTCTGAATACATCAACCACTCACGGCGTTGAATCTCTCCATTCTTCAAAGTTCGTTGAAATAAATTTTTCGAGCAATATCTTGTTTTATCACTATAAACATTTTTAGAATTTTTAAAATCAATAATATGAATATTATTTTGTGGTGCACCGTTTAAAATGTTATATTCTTGAGTTTCTTCGTTTAAATTCCATAAGAAGGGATCACTACTGATTCCTAAAACATTACCTGCAATTGAACTGTCACCTAATAAATTAGTTGAAGGAGAACTTGACTGTATTTCTTCAGTATCTTTTGGTGAAGGAGGGCTTAACTGTGTTTCTTCGATATTTGGTGTTGAAATCTCGTCTATTTTCTGCTGAAGAAAAATACATTATTTTTAAACAACTGATAACTCTTTTTCTTATTCTCTTATTTTCTTAAGCCGGAACCACGCTTGAAAGGTAACGTGTGGTGTGTCCTGTCGCGCTCTGTGCACACTTGGATTGTGTGCTGTGGTTTTTATTTAAATGAATTCTGATTTCTAGATCTTTCACATACCCAATTTCAGATAGTATATTTGTCTCGTTTTATTGCTCCATAGATCGTTGTGGTGTGGCGCAGTCGTAATAGGAGCGATATCGACTCAACGCGCCACACTGCACCACACGACAAAAACATGTTTCTACGCATATGAAATTCATTGGAGTGATAGCAACAAACCACACGTTACAAATGTGATTCCGCCCTTAGATTAAGAACAACGTTACATTCAATTTAAAAAAAAATGTTGATAATTATAGTAAAATACTTACAGTAGATGAACATAATGGCTGTTGATCATTATTAGAAGTTTTTGACGAACTTGTTAAAAAATTATATATTTTTGGGATTTTCTTTAGTAAATTACATTTTTTCGTAGATTCTTCTGCCTTTCTTTTACGATATTCAGCACCACTGAGTTTATTTCGATATGCACTCATATTTGATTATAAATTTATATCAGAATTGCCACAATTTTACTTGTAAATTTGAATTTGTTTTAAACTGATGAACAAAAATTTTGCATTCCGCAATCACTTCACTGAAAAAAACTGAGAAATTCACTGCCGATTTTTTAGTGTATTATTTTCAACGGCCAATAATATTGATCTAAAAAAAAATTGTATTGCACCGGCAAATTAAAGGGTAAAGTCGGAATTACCTATATTCAAAATTTTTCATAGATATAAAGGTAAATTAATCCACAAAAATTATCAATTTCAAATTACAGTCAAACTTGGACAACCTTATTTTTTTATAACTCGAACAAAATTATGTGGCAACAACGTTTAGAGTTCAAATCCCATACATTTTTTTCCCTGATAACTCGAACAAAAAAATCGCATATGCATCAAGCAAGTCGAACTTTTTTAGGGGAATTCCCATTTAGTGAGAAGAAATAACAGCATCACGTATGCATTTTAAATTCGAATTTTTGAAGCGAATTTTCATTTGAAAAGAAAACGAGATACTTACCTACATACACACAAAAATAATTATGTAGGTTTAAGAAATTTGACTTTTTTATTACCGACATGTTTCGTTGCTGGTTGGAAGTTGTAAGTACATACATATATGTACATACAGGCAATAATTTTATGTATGTTGTAAATACTTATGTACTACATTAATGTAAAATGTGTTAGACTTAATAAAAGCACAAAATGTGTGTGCATTTGTATTTCAGATACATATTGAATTGTTTGATTATTTTAATTTTGAGGAACAATTTGGATAAATCGAAGTCTTGATAAGTCGAGCTTTTATTGTGGATAATAGTAGTTTGAGTTATCGAATTTTGACTGTATTCTAACATTTTACGGTTCTTGATTTTCAGGGTTATCAAAATTTTGCCGCCCCTAAAATCATGCCGCCCCAGGCCCGGGCCTTACGGGCCTAGGCGTAAATCCAGCACTGACAATCACCGCTCTTACGAGAATAACAGTTCAATGGGAGATCCTGGAAGATACCGTAAATCTCTTCGGATGTTTTGCGTACATTATGCGTGTTGCAGCCTTCGCCAAAACAGATTCGACAGCTTCTCAAATTGTTCGGATCACAAACGAATTCCGATTCACAACCACGTGTTGTTACGCCTTTATTATAAAAGGAAACACAGTTGTCGGTTTGATTGTATAGAGGACATCCGCTTAGAGCTGATGGATTTGAGTGACATTTACTGTCAGTGATGGAACTACAACGTTGACATTGCGGGCGACCTGCGGGCACGATCTGAAAGAGAAAGGTTTTATGTTATTTTGTATTCCTATGTCTGTAAGTCGTTTGACTAATGCAATTCGATGTTGGACAAAGTAACACTTAACTGATTTTACTTCGAAAGAAAGAAACAAGTACTTTGAAATCACTGTTCTCTAACTTGGTCGAATCAAAAGGATTCTTTTACTTTACCTCAATTTTTAACCACTGAACTTGTTAAGCAATTACGTAAAAATGTAACCTGTAAATTAACGATCATTCAATCAAGTTACCATTGTATTGCATTCTGAATCGCTGCATGACTGACAGTTGTTATCGAAATTCGACTAACAATCATTCCAGAAACTGTCAGATCCAGACAAGCAACCGCGCACTGTCACTCCACCTAAAATAAAACGATGTAATTGCCAGTTGCATTAAAGAACGCAAACATCATTCTTTTACCATCAGTGTCAGCAAATTTGGTATAACAATTCTTATGATAACATGCTACACGATCTGTTACCTCAGTCGGATTGAGTGCACAATTTTTATGAGTTGTCGAATCGCATTTGTAACAATATTTCTCCATCATATAAACCAAAGCATTACATGCAAATCCATCGCATAAACGCAATTTCTTATCTTTAATTAGTGCATCGAAATCCTCTCCTTCAAGGTCACTGCGACAACCCGATTTGACAATTTTGTTGGTGTCATCAAACAACACATAACACTGTTCTTCTGCTGTGTATATGGGACATATCTCAATATATTGGTTTTTGCATCCACTTGGGTCATTGCATTTAAAACACTTTAAGCGGTCTTCCGGAAACGGACCCGTATTACACCTGTTGTGGCTGCACGTCGCACACAATGGATCTCCGCCATCGGAACACAATTGACTGGCCTTAAAATCCCTGTCATCTAAACACGATCGTGATACGTCATAAGTTGGCTTCTCATCGGTCTCATTTTGCCCAAGTAACTCTACCATACAATATTTATGACATAATCGCATGGTGTAAAGTGGAATCCATAAGCATTCTATACTAGTCTTCGAATTACAGGAAAAACATTCAACAAACTCGTTTAAATCATTTCCTGAATTGCAGCCACTCGACAAACAATTGATGTATCTTCCTTTATGGTGGTCGCAAAACTGAGATATATCATCGCCGCATCCCCGACAAATTGCTTTGCCAGTGTCGGAGTCAAAAACAGTGGCACATGTCTGACTGCCTTCACATTCTGTTTCATTCGACGAATCTTCACACTGACCTACAGAGCATGATTGGCAAGATAAACTAGAAACTGTAAAAAGAAATTAAATCAAAATTTAATAATTTATTGTCAGGTTTATGATAACGTTTATCGAAAAGTCTTTAAATCGTTAGATACAAGTGAAGGTAAGAAAAGTTACCTCAAAGCCCACAAAAATGTATTAAATTTTTTTTTATTTTTATTATTTTTTTTTTTTTATTTTTTTATTGTCCTAACTTCTTTGTTTCTTTTAGTCATCTTCTTTTTCCTTAATGGCGGTGAGGCTATGATCAGGACCAAAGGGATCAAAACCCTCCCACTTATCTGTATCCCTACGGTTTCGCCTGTGGGGTTCGCCGGTTCGACCTCAGAAAATAATAGCAGGCCTTAAGATTTTTAATCACTTCGTTACTGAGTCCAGTCAAATGTTGATGTTGCTGCATTTGCGTGATCCAGTAGTTTTCAGGCCCGCCTATTGCCTTTTTGATAGGGTTTGTAGAATCCTTGCTTTGACCATGACAGTATACCAACTGAACCGGTCGCGCTCAATTTTTTTCAAAATAGGTTCTTTGAAGTGAAGGCTTCCTCGCATCTTCGTCTTTAATTTGCCCTCATACTTTTTGTACGCTGTCCAACATTGTGAACTATATGTGAGCGCCGGGCGCACAACTGCGGCCAAGAGCCTAAACTTCAGCTAAGGGGGCATTTTTTGGTCAGAGAAAATGACAGTTTTCCGGTCACTTTATCCACCCTAAGTTAACGCGATGCTTAATGTCGTCATCACAGCTTGCTTCGTTTTTAACCATAGATCCCAGATATTTGAACTTTTCGAACCTTGGGAATAACTCTTCCATTGATTTAAATGTTTCGTTTGGTCCGAATGAAGTTTTGCAATCCAGATTTTGGAGAATGTGTTGGATTGCTTGTGGTCGAAACTTTATGCCCCTCATTGAAGAACGCAAAAATTAGGCCCCAAAACTCGAGCAGAAAGCTAAAAGAGAGCCAAAATTGGAAACATTTATGCTTCCTACGGAACCGAAATAATAAAATCCACCCACTGATACGCCCACAATTAAAAAAAAAAACAGTTTAATTAAAAAATCAAAGTTTGCGCTAAGAAGCTGAAATTTGCAATATATACTCTTTTACTTTTTACTTTTAAATTCATTTTTATTAATTATTAGCTTATATCAACTTACATACTAGACAAAAATTATTAAATCTAACTTAAAATTAACAGGATACTTATTCTAGATTATTGATCCTTATGCGGACGCCCTAAACTTAACTATATCTTATAATTATTGCCTTTCGGCCTAAAAACTATTTTACGAACTAATCTTACATATGTGTTCCTCGAGAAAATTAAATAAAACTCGGCATCATTATTTAAATTTTATATTTTTATATAAAACAAATTACCAACTACCTATTCTACTTACTTAAACTACCTAACATATTCTAACTATAATTAGGATTCCGAACACTCGTTGCCTTGCGCAACAAGTGGTCAAAACCCTAATTGCTTTCCGGCTGCCTGGCAGTCGTCAACGTGCACACGCGCCGCCGTGAGCCGACTGAAGCCTTACAGCGTCAGTCAACTCCCGGAAGCACCACCACACGTTGGCGAGCCCGGCCTCTCCCAAAAACGCCCTAGCTAACTTAATCTAACTTATAAGCTAAGAGGATGTTACCTAGAGTAACGCACCGTCCTGGGAGGGCATGTTGACCCCTCCCCCCTCAACAAGCCACAAAAATTCGGCGAATTGCTTTTCCGTGTCGAATTTATCCCTCTCCGATATTGCGGTACTAAAACGGAGGAGCTCATGAGCATTGGCGATGTCCTTGCCGCGGATGAGCCGCTTATCTCTCGCGCTGCGGTAGCGGTGGTATAATACCGGGATACCATCCCTCGTCTGTACCAGCCCTTTTGCGTCAATATGGATAAATGCCTCTGGCGGGATAAAGCCAGACCGGAGCGTACTCTCTATGTACATTTCATTGGGGTAGTAAGCCCCAAATATCAGACAATTGTCGCTGGCCATCGCCCTTGCAACGTGCCTTCGAGTCACCTTAATGAGGAAATTGTCAATCCTATTCAACTGAGCCCCATCGTATAGGGCCTTTGTTGGGATAGTATTTTATATAATTGGATTCAGGCGTTCGGAACAATCGGAGACAGGTCCTAAGACATTGTCTCTCCAAAACTCGAATCTTTTCCATATAACTAGGCGATATATTAAACCACAATGGACAACCATAAGCGATGATCGGTCTTATAAGGGCCACGTAGCAAATGACCTTCACTCTAGAGTCAAGTTGACTGCTATGAAACAGTCTCCTTGTCAGAGCATAAGCCTTCTTGGCCCCAGCAAGACAAGCAGCTATATGTCTATCGAAATATAGATACTGGTCAAGCCAGATACCTAGATATCTAACTACGCTTCTCACCGCCAATGGCTGCCCATTTTGTCCAACAATGGCCAATTTCTTCCAGTTTTTTCTGGTATCCCTAGAGGCCCCAGCCAATGGAGTTCTGAACAAGATTGTTTCTGTCTTCTGAAAGTTGATTTTCAAATTCCAGTCGTCGCAATATCGCTTAATTTGATCGAAGTCACGCTGCAAAAGGATATTAATGACCTCGATTTTAGGACCTGATCTGTATGCCACCAAATCGTCGGCATACGCTATAGCATGTCTGAGTGAACCCACCAGATCACTCGTGTAAATGTTAAACAGGATCGGAGAATTGGCCGCCCCCTGCTGTAAACCGTTTTTAATTTCAAAGACTCTGCTCGAAGTCACGTTGCCACATTTGACAACGAACTTCTTTCCCATAAGCATATTATAAATTACATATAGCAAAGGTTTGTGCATCCCCCGCCTGGTCAACTTGTAGAAAAGTCCCTCTAACCATACGGTGTCGAAAGCCTTCTCAAAATCAACCAGACAAGCACCCGTGCATTGGTTCTTGCATTTATTCCACTGAATGTCGGAAACCAGTTTCGACGCGGCATGAATAGTGTCATGCCTCGCCCTGAAACCAAACTGGTTGTCCGGAATTATGTTATTGTCCTCGACCCACTTTAACAGGGCTCTATTGACAACTTTTTCAAAGACCTTGCTAATATTCGGAAGCAAGCTAATTGACCGGAAATTGGCAGGGTTCGTCCTATCTTTACCTTTTTTCGGGATAGGGTGTACCACAGCTACCTTCCAATGCGCCGGATAATGTGCATTATTCAGCGCATTGTTAAACAGCGTGGTGAAAATATCTACAGCCTCCAGAGGCAGGTGTCTCAATACGACGTTTGGGACGCCATAAATCCCCGCCGACTTTTTATTCTTTAGTGACTCGAAGATGCACAGAAGATCATCCTTCGACACGAACAAGTGCGATGCATCTCGGCCATTGGCGACAACTGCATTAGCATGGTTTTCATCAGTGAGCAATATATACTCTCAGCGGTCCGAAATGATCCTGTATGTAAATATTTTTAAAATTCGGTCACTATTTAAAAAACCGTTTTATTGAAGAAATCATTGGAAATGAAAAGCCTTTTCTTCGCCAAGTAAGTAGTTAAAGTCGTTTTGAACACTTTAAAGAGGCGCTTTTAGCAGAAACTTAGGTTTTTTGATAAAATCCTTTAAATGGTATAAACAAAAAATGTATATCCTTCTTAACAATTCACCCATACTTGGATTTTTTTCACGCCCACTTTCTGAGGGATAGGAATAGGAACATGTTATCCAACAGTTCACCCAAGCGGAATGTAGCTTTTCCTTATGTTTGTTTTTCTTTCTAAGGATGTAAGCAAAATGTTTCAGGACTCAGTTCAACCGAATTATAGAAGAAGAGCACGTCGGTTAATGTTTGATGTTTAATTTAAGTAGGAGGAAAACAATAAAAATAAATAAACGTACTGCAAACTTTAGACGCGTTTTATTGGGAACTGTATGCCAGCTCAACAAAATTATATACCTTAAACAACAACAAACCACAAGTGATCATAAATAGTGAAGCTAAAGCCTTGGAAATCTGGAATATGATGACACCCAAGTGGGTATCTGAACCTAACCCAAGATTTCTAAGCTGAGCTGCGGAAATTAATTCCAATTACTACACCGCAACCATCCACACTCATTCGCTGGATTAATAGTAGAAAGGAAAAATTAATTTTAAAGTTAAGATTAGATTAATAGTACGGGATTAATAAATTCAAGACTTGCTTTCCTGAATATATTATGTACGTTTCAAGATACATTTTAATTTCACTGAAAATCAGTAGTTTCACAAAAGAGTTGAAACAACGCCAACTATAGTTAATAAGGAGTATGATTCCATATGTATTCCAAATTTGACATTTAAACTTAAGGCGAATATAAAAGTGAATATAGCGTTTTATTGTGACATCGATTGCTGAGCTTGAAATAAGTTAGATAAGATAAAATCAAAAATTAAAAAAAATAAAAACAGTATGTATAGAAAAATATGTAGACAAGATTCTTCTTAACAATTCTTCCATAGGTTTTTTGCCACGTTTGCCAAAAAACGAGTTTTTCTTTGACGTCTTTATTATGAATGACTGTGCTTAGAGTACCTACCTACATGCGAGCGTTGTTTAAACCATCGGAGCTTCGATGTGGCTGAGGGTGAGTTTTGTTTTTTTAACCCTAATCCTACCAAGCAATTTTTGTTACATGCCATACCAAGGTGTGCCTCTCATGCACATTGTATCGAATTAAATACCTTACTATATTAAATTGTTAAACACATGTGTAAACAAAGAGTTATATACATTTTATTCATTTTAACTTTTATTGAACAAACATCAATGCATAAAATACCCATTTATTTTATTTCTTTTCTTTGCAGTTTCTGCAATTTAATGTTTTCTCCGAATGCTCAACACATACTGTTATGTTAGGTTACATATATCACAGCACTGTATTAACATTCTGCTTTTTTTTAAGGACAAATATAGCATCTTCTTCTTTTTATGGATTTTTGAAGGGGACCCTCTGCTAGTACGGCTAGGTTTTTCAGTGTGGCTTCTATGCAAACCAACCAAACTGCGCCGGCTGATATGCTCCATCACTACTTCGGTCGACATTTTTTTCAAGAAAATATTACGAAGCTTTCTTTTTTTAGATATATTCCACTCGGGATAAATATTTTTCCAAACAATGAATAAAGCTATGCTGCAGACATCAATCATATTGAAAAAAAATTCTAAAGGCCACCTGTTGGTCTTGCGCTTCACCGAATATGCATGTGCCATTTGATCTAAGGTATCGACTCCTCCTTTCGTTGAATTATAATACAAATTTATTTCTGATTTGTTTTTATTTGACAGATCGGTGATGTTGTCATGATGCATGGTCGACAAAATGATCACAGCTCGATTTTTTTTTGGGAGCGTAGGATACTAGTCATAGCTTTTGGAAAGCCAAATAAGTTGATCTCTATTTCCCGACGAGGAGTATGTAAAAAATTTGATGGTATACATCTTTTGCTCCTCCGTATCGTTCCTACGCAAGTCAGGCCCTTAGACAGCAAACTGGAAGCAAGTTCAAAGCTGGTGAAGTAGTTGTCGAATGTAATGTTTCTGTTGGTCCTAATAAAATGTTCACAAACATCTTTTGCGCTAAGTTTTCTGATCGCTTTGGTCCTTCCTTTCCCAAGTATGGTACCCTACGTTGTGGATAGCTAAAGCCACTGTCACAAATCCACCAAATTTGCATACCATACTTATCTGGTTTGCTTGGTATGTATTGCCGGAACGATACGCGACCCCGAAAGGGAACCAGTTGTTCATCAATAGTTAGGTTGCAGCCGGGAATATAATGCTTCGATAAATTTAAATGCACTCTTTCCCACAGGTCTCTAATTGGAACCAGTTTATCTTTTTGCCTTCGAACCGAAAAAACCGTTTTATTGAAGAAATCATTGGAAATGAAAAGCCTTTTCTTCGCCAAGTAAGTAGTTAAAGTCGTTTTGAACACTTTAAAGAGGCGCTTTTAGCAGAAACTTAGGTTTTTTGATAAAATCCTTTAAATGGTATAAACAAAAAATGTATATCCTTCTTAACAATTCACCCATACTTGGATTTTTTTCACGCCCACTTTCTGAGGGATAGGAATAGGAACATGTTATCCAACAGTTCACCCAAGCGGAATGTAGCTTTTCCTTATGTTTGTTTTTCTTTCTAAGGATGTAAGCAAAATGTTTCAGGACTCAGTTCAACCGAATTATAGAAGAAGAGCACGTCGGTTAATGTTTGATGTTTAATTTAAGTAGGAGGAAAACAATAAAAATAAATAAACGTACTGCAAACTTTAGACGCGTTTTATTGGGAACTGTATGCCAGCTCAACAAAATTATATACCTTAAACAACAACAAACCACAAGTGATCATAAATAGTGAAGCTAAAGCCTTGGAAATCTGGAATATGATGACACCCAAGTGGGTATCTGAACCTAACCCAAGATTTCTAAGCTGAGCTGCGGAAATTAATTCCAATTACTACACCGCAACCATCCACACTCATTCGCTGGATTAATAGTAGAAAGGAAAAATTAATTTTAAAGTTAAGATTAGATTAATAGTACGGGATTAATAAATTCAAGACTTGCTTTCCTGAATATATTATGTACGTTTCAAGATACATTTTAATTTCACTGAAAATCAGTAGTTTCACAAAAGAGTTGAAACAACGCCAACTATAGTTAATAAGGAGTATGATTCCATATGTATTCCAAATTTGACATTTAAACTTAAGGCGAATATAAAAGTGAATATAGCGTTTTATTGTGACATCGATTGCTGAGCTTGAAATAAGTTAGATAAGATAAAATCAAAAATTAAAAAAAATAAAAACAGTATGTATAGAAAAATATGTAGACAAGATTCTTCTTAACAATTCTTCCATAGGTTTTTTGCCACGTTTGCCAAAAAACGAGTTTTTCTTTGACGTCTTTATTATGAATGACTGTGCTTAGAGTACCTACCTACATGCGAGCGTTGTTTAAACCATCGGAGCTTCGATGTGGCTGAGGGTGAGTTTTGTTTTTTTAACCCTAATCCTACCAAGCAATTTTTGTTACATGCCATACCAAGGTGTGCCTCTCATGCACATTGTATCGAATTAAATACCTTACTATATTAAATTGTTAAACACATGTGTAAACAAAGAGTTATATACATTTTATTCATTTTAACTTTTATTGAACAAACATCAATGCATAAAATACCCATTTATTTTATTTCTTTTCTTTGCAGTTTCTGCAATTTAATGTTTTCTCCGAATGCTCAACACATACTGTTATGTTAGGTTACATATATCACAGCACTGTGTTGACATTCTACTTTTTTTAAGAACAAATATATCATCTTCTTCTTTTTATGGATTTTTGAAGGGGACCCTCTGCTAGTACGGCTAGGTTTTTCAGTGTGGCTTCTATGCAAACCAACCAAACTGCGCCGGCTGATATGCTCCATCACTACTTCGGTCGACATTTTTTTCAAGAAAATATTACGAAGCTTTCTTTTTTTAGATATATTCCACTCGGGATAAATATTTTTCCAAACAATGAATAAAGCTATGCTGCAGACATCAATCATATTGAAAAAAAATTCTAAAGGCCACCTGTTGGTCTTGCGCTTCACCGAATATGCATGTGCCATTTGATCTAAGGTATCGACTCCTCCTTTCGTTGAATTATAATACAAATTTATTTCTGATTTGTTTTTATTTGACAGATCGGTGATGTTGTCATGATGCATGGTCGACAAAATGATCACAGCTCGATTTTTTTTTGGGAGCGTAGGATACTAGTCATAGCTTTTGGAAAGCCAAATAAGTTGATCTCTATTTCCCGACGAGGAGTATGTAAAAAATTTGATGGTATACATCTTTTGCTCCTCCGTATCGTTCCTACGCAAGTCAGGCCCTTAGACAGCAAACTGGAAGCAAGTTCAAAGCTGGTGAAGTAGTTGTCGAATGTAATGTTTCTGTTGGTCCTAATAAAATGTTCACAAACATCTTTTGCGCTAAGTTTTCTGATCGCTTTGGTCCTTCCTTTCCCAAGTATGGTACCCTACGTTGTGGATAGCTAAAGCCACTGTCACAAATCCACCAAATTTGCATACCATACTTATCTGGTTTGCTTGGTATGTATTGCCGGAACGATACGCGACCCCGAAAGGGAACCAGTTGTTCATCAATAGTTAGGTTGCAGCCGGGAATATAATGCTTCGATAAATTTAAATGCACTCTTTCCCACAGGTCTCTAATTGGAACCAGTTTATCTTTTTGCCTTCGAACAGTCCATGTGTTTTTATCGTCAAAACGAATAGATCGCAAAAATTGGGTAAATCTGTTTCGTGACATACCTACATGCTTTATATAAAAAATGTCCATAAAGAGGGCACCAGAGTTCGTTGTAGTCAATTATTCCTTGCTTATTTCTTCCGGTAGTAATAAACAGGCCTAAAAATGATCGAATTTCAATATCGTCAACTGGCTTCCATATTGTCCCAATAGAACGAACAGCTTCTATATTAGTGAACATCACTATAATACCAATAGTTGCATCATCAAAAAACAACAAGAATGCATCAAATGGGGTATCAATGTCTACCTCAGGTGGAAACTTCACCTTATTCAAAGCTGTTTCAATAATGTTGTGCGCTCGAGTTTTTCCCTTTGCAATTGATGTTGATTTCCATGCCGTGCCACCTTTTCCAACAAAGGTTTCTGAATACTTTAGCAAATCATCCTCAACTGCATCACTGTCACTTCCCTGCTGTTCATCGCTAACTTCGTCGGCACTTTCTTCAAAATCTATCTCGATAGAAGAAGTATCGTCATTTCGATTATCTTCATCCTCACTAACTCCTTCATCAGCATCCATATCATTTTCCTGTATTGCAGCGATAATCTCTAGTTTAGTTAGTGCTCTATGCCGATCAGTTATAATGTCTGTACATTAGAAATTTAGGTAGATACCATGTATTTAGCATATGCAATGCTGTAAAAATTCGCATTTTATATTTTACTTACCAGATTTGAAAAAAACACAGAGATTGAACTAATGTAAGCCAATTGCAAATATGTAATACTCGTATATAACAATGTAAAATTTACCTATGCACTAAGCACTCAATTCACGGATCAACTGGTTGCAATTTATTTTCACACAAATTGGGGAATAATCCTGCGTATGCAGTTGAAAAAATCCTAAAAAGGGGGAATCCCCCGAAAAACTTATAGGTATGGGGAATCCCCATCATGCGCGGTGAAAAGAATTTTGAAGAAGGGAAATGTGAATGCATATTTTAGGAGATTATTCGTCACACATTATATCGAGCAATGAAACGAATGTGCTGCTCCTAATAATATTTTTCATATTTGCCTCGGGAGCTCACCTTGGTAGAGGGTGTCAGTAAAGTATGTTTATCACGATATCTAAAATGCTGTAAATATATTCAAATTTATTTTAGTTGTTTTATGTGTCAAAAAGCAGTTGTTTATAATACTAAAAGACACAGTTCGGTTAAAATTGTATCTAGAGAAATATAGCGCTTTTAGAATGCAATGTGCCTCTGAGGCACACCTTGGTAGGATTAGGGTAAATTAAATATATAAAGCTAAAGCTACCTGTGACCTAGGACTTGAGTTTGTCGCTATGTTTTTATAGTTTGTGGTTTGGCACCAGTTACCCTTTTTGCATGGATTTTTATCTTTCTTGTATAAGGGGAAAAAGTAAATAGTAATACAATTTTCCCCCAATTTTGTAATAACAATTACTTTATATTTTTATTGTTATATTTTTTTGCACTAGTGCAAACGTTGCGAATTGCTCTTACCGGCTTACTATTGAAAAAAGCACCACAGGTTTTCAATTTTCTTGCATTCTTTGGTAAAATAAAGACAAAGATATGCAATAGCGCAAAGGTTTTGACCTCGAACTGCGGGGTATAATATTACGACTAAAGATTTTTCCATTCAAATATGTATCTCCGGCAAGTCCGTCCGTTGATCCTTTGGTTGGTCCACCTGTTTCTCTAAGGGCCTTCAGCCAAAACGGCTTTGTGAATTTTCTTCGAACTTCGTATTAAAGGTTTCATGGGCTTATTAAATCGTGGTCGCTTTAAATAACGGTAGGATAGGGAAGGGGAGGGTGAAGTAGATGCGACTCTTTATTTTTAGATTCGGAATAACATTTTTGCAAAAGAATATTTAAAAGCATTTTTCCTCTTATTTGTACAACAAATGCGTCGTTTCCGATTACAGTTTACGCAGTACCCTTTTAGTTTCAAAAAAGTAATTTACAAATCTGCCTCAAATACACATCCTATTCTTTCGAATAAAAATCATGCAATACAATACTTCATTGCTAGGTGCTGCTTACTGTTCAACTTACTTACTCACTTAACGGGCTCCTGACCAGTGAAGAGTCTCTGACTGAGATACTGCAGCCTTCCATCCTCTGCGATCCCGGGCACGCTGATTCCAATTCTCTAGACCGAGCGCTCTGGCATCCTCGATGGCTTGATCTTTAAAACGGAGGTTTGGTCTTTCCTGGCTTCTCGAACCAGGGTTTTTTTTTTTTTTTTTTTTTTTTTTTTTTTTTAAAGGAAATCCAAATCCCAGAGCACTCAGACTCGGTAACGGTCCATTGTACTACCAGGCAGAAATCCTTCTTTTGGTGTAGAGGCATGTGAATGGGTGGCGTATGTTGTTGTTCCCCGTGGGGATTGAACCTGCACCGCACGGGTCACAAGCCAACACACTAACCTCTACACCGTCGCCAACCTTGAACCAGGGTGCTGGGAGTCGAAGATCCTTTTGGCTGCCATTATTTTCTATTCGTTCAATATTTTCGAGCCAATTTAGTCGACTTGATTTAGCTTTTTGGACTACATCCACATATTGGTACAGCTCATAGAGTTTGCGGTTGAATCTTCTCCTCCAATCGACCTCCTTGCACACAGGACCAAATATCCGAAGGGAGGTTCTTTGAAAACAACCCAATATAAACCAATATAAACTTCTGAACACATGGTTTATTTATTTAAGTAAGTTAATCATTCAACAAATTTCAAATTGAGACGCACCATCTTTTAATCGACTTTAATCCCGGATTCCGCTTAAAACTAATTCTGTTGTATCGTGGGACACTTGAAAATACGCGGCGTAATGTGGAGCTTGGAAGCAGCTCTTCCGAACTATTCCAAACTTTCCCTGGAATTCGGCAAGGAGATGCGCTGTAATGTGACTTCTTCAATCTTTTTCTAAAGAAAATGGTGCACAGAAAACCACATACTCGAAACAACCAAGAGAAGGCAGTTTAGATGGTTTCTCTGGAGTTTAGATTTAGACCAAAAAGTTTTTTTCTGTCTTGTTTAAAAGATTTGTTCTAAGCGCTAAATAATGGCGAAATTGGTTGATCCTGAAGTTAATGAGGACAAGCGCAACTACACACCGACGGGGAAGTTTTTGATTTGCTTAAAATGTCCTCGAGAGCTTTCTTAAGTATTGTTTTCTTGAAATCACAGCTGTTAGTAGTTGTTTTTTATAAGAACGAACCATTCTGAAAATGTTTTCGAATTTTCTGTTTCAGCTTTAAAATGTTACAAAACTGCAACTGTGCTTTCGTCGAAAGTGTCCCATGATTGGTTTTAGGAGAACAATTTTTTTTTCACAAAATCTATAAAGACAATTTAGTTGAATGTTATAATGAGTTAGGTACATAAATCTATATATATAAAAGAAAGTGTCGGAAGCGATGTAATCCCATAACTCGTGATTGGCCGAACCGATTTTGATGATTTATACTTTGTTGGAAAGGTATTTTCTCAGTACGGGTTTAAAAAAAAAATTGATGGTCTTATTTTGACCACCCAGCGTGTTACGACAGGTTTTTTTTTTGATTTTTTTAAATTTTTTTTTCATTTTGTATTTATTTATTTTGGCAACAACCAAAAAAAGAATCAAATTTGAATGTAACATATCGTATCACAATTGAACTGTCAGATAGACAGGCAACGTAACGCCATTCTATTATCGTTCAATGGAGAAGGCAATTTTATTTCATGTGTGGTTGACGTTCAAATGGCACGTTGACTGTGCCATTTGATTCAGTTGCGCAGTTTCTTCATTCGTTGCTGTTTCAGCGTCCATATTGCAAGGCCATAGCCAGGGGGGTTTTCACAGGGGTTTGTGCAATATTTTAAGCTTTCTTATGATCCCTCATACTTGCCAATCAGACATGTACTTTAGAATCTATAGCAGTTTGTCCACACCTACCTCCAAGCAAGTTCAAGTTCTAGTACGTGAGTCTCATCCAGGTAGCCTTATACGTGCATTGTAGCGCACACTCTCTAAACCTGGCTTGAGGGCATTCTTGTCAAATTCAGCCTATTCGCAACACTATTGGTATCATAAAATCCATTATGGTTAAATTATCGGCAAAGCGCACACATTTGTTGCAGGAAATGATTAAGCTAAATTATCCTCAAAATAAATGGAAAAATTTAACAGCGATGTGTGAAACACGCTCGGTGGAAAACCATGATGGGTTGATGAGGTTTTAGGAAATTTTTAAAGCGATAACTGATGCTTTGGAAGAGTTGTGTAGTGATAAGGACTTTGATACCTCATCGAAGGCGAGTTGCTTTTTATGATCTATTTCAGCTAGTGAATTTGCAGTAAGTTTGTGTTGTTTGAGTGTTTTGTTTACATATACACTGCCACTTTGTAAGATCTTACAATCCCCTTCATGCAACTTAGTGCATGGATTGGAACATGTGGAATTAATAACAAACACATTCCAAGGAATACGCGAAAATAACATTCCGGAATTCAAAACAATTTTTGAGACTGCACCAAACTTAGTAAATGTTGTGGATGAAAAACTTAAAATTCTACGAATTGTGTCAAGGCAGCAGCACAGACGAAACATGAGCACAACAGATCCTGAAACCTATTTTAGGATAAGTATAATGATTCCTCTTTTAGATGACCTTTTTAGTCAGCTTAAAATGAGATTTGACAACCATAATTCCATACTCTCCTCTTTGTGCATTTTGATTCCATCGATCCTTGGCAAAAACGAACAAAATTATAACGAAGAAAACTCCAAATTTTATAAATCTTTTTTGGATTGGGACACTTTAAAAGCTGAATTTACGCTATGGAAGACAAAATGCCATACACAAAAAGATACAGAGCGTTCAAAGAGTGCAATAACAGCTCTTGGGGAATGCAATAATGATCTGTTTCCTATAACATCCACAAGCTTCATAGAATTTTGGTGACACTACAGGTTTCAACATGTAGGTACACCGGAAAGAACATTTTCGACAATGAATAGTCTAAAAAATTATCTAAGAAATTCTATTGGTGAAGAAAGATTAACAGGATTGGCGTTAATGTCAATTCATCGACAAATTGAGATTGACACTGAGAAGGTTTTAGATATATTTGCAGCGCAGGAGGCCAGAAGATTAAATTTAATTTTATAAAAATGATTCCTACCTACATGTAATATAATACTTTTTGTAATAATAAAATCTTAAGGAATGATGATATGTACCTAATAAATAATAACTTAAAATTATTAAAAAAAAATATTGGAAAAATTGTTTAGTTTTTCAAATTTGTTTGAGAGGTTTCTTGGAAAAACTAAGTAGTATTTTTAAACTAATATTATTTTTTTAGCACTACCTAGGAAAAAAAATATTGGAAATCGTTAAAGCAGTTTTTTTAAACCGTTTTTTTTTTATTTTTGAAAAATATTTCACAATTTTTTGAGTATGTATTTCAATACAAGGAAATCTGTAGTTTTTATCAGGAAAAAAATCTGTAAAAATTCAATATACCCGTTTCCAGCATATTCAAAAAACCAAAAAAGTTATGTATGAATTTGATAATAAAAGCCTTCCTAAATTTTAAATTTAATTGAAATCGGTTTTGCTGTTAGCGAGAAATTCTGATGTTAAAAAATCGGTTCTATAGGAGGTACCGTTATCTCGGAAAATCCATTCCTACCACTGTTTTATCTAAATCGACTACTAAATAAACACTATGAACAAATCGGCAAATCCGCTTAGGCTGCAGATCTGCGACGAACAGAATTTTCGAACACATTTTTTTCTACTTCCCTATCATCGTAATGTCATGTTTCATTGTTATCTCATTTTTTTTTTCACCAATCCATAAAGTGCCTTATACATAGTACAGTACCATAGCCCGAATTAAAAATCGTGGTTTTTTGATTTTCGGCTAAAATGGGCTGTATTAATTTTATTTATTAAATCTATCTCTGAAAGGTACTGCTTGGTGTATGGAATAAATTGTCTGGCTACGGCCTTGCCATATTGCACTTTCCGAATTCGTGTTTTGTTCGATAGAATAACTTTTGCCGGCCATTGCGCATTACAGATTCGAATTTCTTTATTGCGATTTTGTGAGTTTTTGTGAATTAAAATTGATATGAGAATATACTCGTATCTATAATATAAAAATGAATCGCTGAATGTGTTGCTAAGCGCAAATCTCGAGAGCAGCTGAACCGATTTCATTAATTCTTATTTTATTATATTCCTTGAAGTACGAGGATGGTTCTTACGGAGAGAAAAAATTGCCTGAAAAAGTCTAAAAATACTTTTCTATCCTCATATACTGCAATATCCCATTATATTTTGGCAAGGTGAAGAAGGCTTTGATTTCTCAATCAATAAGGGAAAATTTTTAAAAATTGCCTGAAAAAGTCAAAAAACAAAACTTTTCTATATTCCCATACAAAAGATTCGTAATAATACATAAGTCAATTTGAACTATAATACCATACCATAAAGTTTAAGTGTTAGTGGAGGGGTTCCGGGAAGGCAAAACAATTGAGTGACGTTAGTATCGTATAAATATTAATGTCAATATTTGTCAATATTTATACGATGGTAACATTACTCAAAAACAAATTGTCTATGGTAAAATGTAAACTGTCTGTGGTAAAATGTCACTTGAAATGTAAACGTCTCTTTGCTGTGAATCTATAATATTACTAAATCTAAAAGCCACAAATTTCTATAAAATTAAAAAAGTGTTGTTTGTTTGTGACTTACTAAATATGCCTCCTATAAGGCGGCGGACAAATTTAGGCAGGAGAACCCGAAATGCAACGAATCAAATTAATTATCAATCTAATCGTACTGCCCAGGATCGTGAAGATCGCAATGAACCTGAAAGAATTCGGTTTTAAACTTTTCACCTTGCCTGAGAGTTTTTGTCAGTTAACGCAATCAAAAGCTGAACTCATTCAAAAAGTGTTTCCAAATGTTGCTTAAAATTACTTTGTTTTGATTGGTTAAGCGAACGAGCTATACTGGCTGCCAAAAACACTGATGTAAATGTATTAAATTTCAAAATTCAAGATAACATTCCTGGCGATGAGGACATATAAATCAGTTGATACGGCAACTAATGAAGATGATGTCGTGAACTATCCACCGGAATTTTTAAACTCACTTGATTTGCCAGGATTGCCGCACACGATTAGCGATAAAAAAAATTATTGAATAACGTAATAGAAGCAATCACATTGAAAGGAAAGTATAAAGGAGAAAACGTTTTGATACCCCCCATCCCAATGATTTCGACTGACATACCATTCGAGTTTAAACGACTACAGTTTCCAGTACGGCTTGCTTTCGCTATGACTATAAACAAATCCCAGGGGCAGTCATTAAGTGCTTGTGGTATTTATCTAGAAAACCCATGTTTCTCGCATGGTCAATTGTATGTTGCCTGTTCCCGTGTTGGAAAACCATCTGCTCTGTTTGTTTACGCGCCAGGTAATCAAACAAAAAATATCGTGTACCATAAAGTACTACATTAAAAATGAAACTTAATTTAGGATAAGTAAAAATAAAATGAAATATGTATAATAAATAGGTATCATAATAAGAAATCAGAAATTGTAATTTTCATTGTAATTTTTTAGTGACTATTAAAAGAATTTTAAGTGTTTTATAATTTTTATTTTTTGACATAATGTAATTGTTGACGTATCTACTTCTTTTTTCTTTTTTTATTTTACTAGCCGACCCGGTGCCCCGAATAGCAGAATAAGTACGTATTTAAAAAAATTTAAAATTAAAGAATCGACTGTTAGGCGGTACGAAGTTCGCCGGGCAGCTAGTAGATTATAAATACAAAGTTTTGACACTGGCAAGAAAACAATTCCATATAGAAACTGTTGAATATCACTTACTTCGTTAAAATACAAAAATACCCAAAATTAGAGACAAAATGGAATGCCAGTCTCCCCACCATAGAAGCCCTCCTTCTGTCGGAGTTCGTGTACGATCTACAAGACGAATCGGTATGATTTGTTATCGAACATTTTATTTGAAAATCAACCGCCCTTCTGTAATTGTAAAAGTCAAAAAGGCCCCACCCTACCCTACATAGTTCTTTAAAAACATCCGACAGTTTCAAAAAAGGGTGAAGTGATTTCAATGTACTTTATTGATTTTGTTTTTCATGATTTTTTTCTGACGATTTGCAAAACTCAAAATTACACAATAACCTACAAAGATTTCCGTTCACTAATAAAAGTGCGAAATTAAGTCCGATGGTATATTCAAGGGACGAAATTGCATTCGACGATCAAAATTAAATGTCCTCTTGTTCAGTAAAGGACGGCAGTTAAGCGAATCCATATTTAATTAGAAATAATTCGAATTGTTTTTTCAATTCGGTTTATATAGATAAGCTTTGGATTGTTATCAAATAACAGAACGTCAAATATGGAATTATCTTGAGCTTTTGTGAAATAGCCCTTGGGCAACATTTCAGACACGATTTCGCAGCGATAATCAATGCCGATATACATAGTAGCAATCCTGTCGAGTTTTATCAAAATCTAAGTGAGGCGACAGGAGTATTGTCGCTCTTAGATATCTACAAATCGCCAAATAATTTTGCTTTTAAGTTTAATTATTCTATCAGATCTGTGTCGTGGAGTGCTTATGGCAAACAGCTTTCACGAGCAGAAATTGACGGCACAGTGCTCCCACAGGCTTATCATTAAGTGCAGGTGTTAGTTAATCTGAATGCACAAACATATTATGTAAAACAATACACACAAGCACAAAGAAAAAAGATAACTTAAGCCACTTAAGCATTGTTACGCAAAATATTTTCAAGCGTTAATTTACTAACATGCAAGTCATTTACTTGATCATTTAAATTATAAATCCTACTCATTCGACAAATAGGCTCATGCGGACAAAACAATAAGTCAACACTATGTAAGTTATAGGCTCCAACGCGGAAATGAAAACTTATAAATTACAGCAAATCAGGCACATCTATATGACCGGATAAAAGCTGCTGTAAAAAGAAAATGTCGCTATTGAGCCTTCGTTGAGAAAGAGCTTTCAAATGGGTCACTCCGTGAAAGTCCTCTTAGGGCAAATAGAATAAATTAGCTTTGAATAGCTTCGATTTTATTTGAATGAATGTTGTTAAACGGATGGACAAAACATTGTACAATGATAGAGAAACGTAAGGGAAGTCAAATTCTTTGGACCCCTATTTAACAAAACCCAGTATTGAATTGGACTTATTAATAATAAAACTAATATGGTTCGTGACATTAAGATCAAAATACATGAATATTTCTGTTTATAATTCTTTTAGTTTATAGTTTACGCGTGCAAACGGGATAGGCAGTGGCGGATTTACACATTTTCCAAGTATAGGCTGTTGAATTTTTGCCGCCCTTACCTTTACAATTGTGAATTGTCAGTTCCTAGATTAACTTTACAATCCAACAATAAGGGTTTAAATTGCAAACGAAATAGTTTTTGAGTATATTTCTGAGGTAATCAAAGTTCAATGATGTACGACTAATAAGGCGGGGTATGCCACTCATACTATAATGTACATTCGGTAAGTGTAGTTAAATAATCTTTATTGCGCTTACAAACAGTTAAAAAATAATAATTTCAATTAACTTATTAAAGTTTTTTACAATACCTTTTTGCGCGATTTTTTGTTGGCAAAATCATCGATAATGTCGTCGTAAGTGATCTTGTTCATTAATTCTGACTCTATACACAAAAGAGCTAGGCGTTTAATTTTTCTTGACTTAAGGTTGATCTCAGATAATTGTTTACCCTTTTTAGACAAGAAAAGCTTCTCTCACCCGAACAATTTGTCACTGGAGTACATAATGCTATACGAAGAGCTATGTCTAAGTAAGGATAAACGTTCTGCAAATTCTGTTTTCGCAGAAACGAAGATAGACTTTCCAATGATTCAGAATTTAGTTTTACCGAAATTCTTTCCGAAGAAATGTGGCTTTGAAAATGAATGCATTCTTGAACTAAGTCAGTCTCTAAATCATTAGAATGTATTTCTTCCAAAGCGAGAGCTTTTTTGTAAGGGTTGATGATGACGATTCATTTATTTTGGTCAAAAATTAAAACTTTTCGTTGAACTTGTTGTAGGCCGTCTGTCTTTTTTCTAATTCAGATACGAGTCTATCAATGATGACGACAAATGTGTTAACTCTGAAAGTATCACTCGCGGTCATTTTCATTTCTACATCGGGCGTTTCATAATATTTTTTTTCGGTTGTCTTTTTCCAATGTCTTATGTAAACTGCTTCGACACGCTTAATTCCATCGCCTTTTCTTAGAAATACTTGAAATTTTCTCGTTGTTCTACGAAAAATTTGCGAAGAGATTCCTAAAGATCGGCTACAGTAATCAAATCTACCGTAGAAGCCTGAATTTGTACATTCACTTCGTTTATTCTTTCCAAAACAACATTCCACATAACAACCATTAACGCCGTTTCCAACTGTTCTAATTTTAGAAGAGTTCCTGAAGCTTCGTTTCGTGTGACAGGCTTTTCGGTACAATCATCCCTGATTGTTGCCAAGAATCTCTCAAACTTCTGCATGCATCCTCTCTAGCTGACCAGTGTGTGAGGTTTACTCTTTTCACCGTTTTCCCTTCTCCGACTTCAGTTATTAATTTTTTCCAGCGTTGTGTAGAACTTACAAAAAAAACGTAAATTTCTTGGAGCAACATGAAGAAGCGACAAGTACAAGATTCAGCAGTCGCAATCGGTTTTCAAATTTGCCGCCCTAGGCTCAAGCCTACTTAGCATGCTGGTAAATCCGCCACTGGGGATAGCCACATGTGGGCATGTCCTTTATGTTTTTTTGCTAGGATCTCACCTCCAATAGATCGGCGTGATGTCAAAGGGGTTTTTGTCCCTATCATGCATAGGGTTTCGGTAATTTTCAGGCAAAAATCTGCGGATGCTATGATGGTCTTATCAGGGAGATTTTTATATTTGCCAACCCTTTTGTAGAGAAGGTTCTCGAGTTCTTTGATTTCAGATATATGATTTTGTTCAGTAAGTGTGGAGGCCAATGTTACAATTTTGTTGTCCTTCTATACCTCGAACGACGTTGATATAAGCTACGTACTTTTTTGAATGTCCTCTATCTTTCTTCATAATCATTTTTTCTGACGACAGCTTGCAATCAGGAACTTCATTCATTTTTATGGTGTCTAGCCCAAGAATACCATCTTTAGCTAAATATTTTAAAAGATGCAAGAAAGTAAAGTAGTTAGAACTAATAAATGCTTTTGTAAAATGAAAACCTCATCGATTTAACGCATTTAACGGAGGAAAACTTCCCATAGAATCCGTCGCATTTAATCTGCTTTTTGCCCAACCTTTAATTACATAAATACCACTGAATGATCTGAATACCTAAGATGCCCGTACAGTACAATACAGTTCATTTCACCCCTAACACTCTAGCCGAATTTAAAAAAAAACATCCCTACAATTTTGAGCCATTTGAAGCCAATAAGCAGTCAAGCTGCAGTTTCCCTGTTTTACTGTCGTCAATTGGCAATGTCAGAACGTACAGTAGTTTTCTCTCATTTGCCAAATTTGATGATAAAGTTTTATCATTTGCTCGACGCTGTTGCTTGCTATGGTGGTTTGCCTAAAGTGGCTGAAAAATAAACAGGAAAATAATTAATAACGAATAAAACAACATGGCCGCCGTGAAATGTCAAAATCTAATCATCACTATAGACCACTTCGCGTAACTATCTCTTTCTGAAGTGCCGAATCCCTATCTTAAACGGCAGAAACAAATTGAATGCTAAAATTTCAGAAATTTGCACAAATCGCATGGAAAAATCATTGTGATTGTTTATAAAGCGTATAGTGTATAGTAAAGTGTAGTGAAAACAGAAGTTATTGAAGAGTAAAATGCACAAAATTATAGAGAAAAAACCGGAGAAAGTATGTAAAAGCAAAAAATAAAATAAAAACAGTGAACATGTTGTCAAAAAACGTTTGTGCAGCTCTTGATGCAGCCATTTACAAACATTTTCACTTTTGTTTTTTTACAATTTTGTTATAAATTATTTGTTGTTGTTCGTTTGTATCAATTAGTAAAAAATGAAAATTGTTCAACTTAATTTATTTCCAAACTAAAATATTTTTTTGCGACAACAACGCGATTCTCACGATTCACTTTTATTTTTTGTACACAATCTTTTTATAGTGTTAACTTTTGAATACACAAAAATAGTTTTTGGATACTTCTTCTTAATTCTGGAACTTTTTTTTTGTTAAAATTCGCTTTGTTTTAAACTGAATCACTTATTTTCAAAACGTGACATGTCCACATTTAAAAATTGTTCAGGAGACGAAAAAAACTGATTATTCTCTGTTTCCGTGGAAAATAAATCATAACAAAAATATGATATCGTACGGTTTGAGTAAGTGCACTAGCTTTCACTTATAACGGTTTTCTAGGACACATATATAAAAGGAAAAAAATAAATAACTGTTTTGGACATTTCACGTTTTGAAAATAAACTAAAATAAAAGGTTAAATTTTAAATGCCTTTAAGTTTTTACTATCATCAACAGAAGAAAAAAAGCAATTAAAAATTAAGTATTATAGTTGGACATATCATATTTCATGTGGCAACGCAGATATCACTGCTTTGCAGGAAAAAAATATAAAACGATTTTTGGAAAAATGTGGACATGTCACGTTTTGAAAATAAGTGATTCAACTGCTTATGAAATATTCGCCCAAAGTCTAGTATCCCGCCATACAAATTCGAAATTGTTTTCCTTCATTTCATTATGCTGCAAGTTGTTTTTCATTTGCCTCTGACGTTGTCGCGAAGTACTCTATTGGAAAGCCTTTTATAACTACTAGCAGAATATTGTTTACAAATATAATTGCTCAATTTGGCATTTTGCATTAAACTACGATTGCTTGCCCCTATGTGTTGCACTGAAGTCTGCAATTGTATAGTATGTAAACAGTGTCAAATTTTACCTCAAATTATTAAATTTAAAACAAGTCGCTTTGGAACAACAATGAGTGATTTGCTATAGGTACCTACGTTGAATAAAAAAGAAAAAAGTCCCAATGCATGGATTTGTGTTCAGTCAAAAGATTTCACTATTAAGAATGCCAATTCAATCGTGCTATAGAATTGGCTTCTTTTATATCTCTAAAACGAAGACCGATGTAAAGATTCCATTGTGTATTATTCAGTATAACGTCCAACTGACAACAATGAAATACAAAACACAAATCCACTAAAAATAGTAACATTCCCAACGTCCTCTTAGAAAAGTCAACCCTGAACTGCAGCCTTTTTGCCGCGAAACCATTCCAATTGATTGTCACGATGTTGTGACCACACCTCTGTTACCAGTAACCGATAGCTCCAAGTCAACAGCAAAAATTAAAGTTTTGAAAAAGGACGATAACAAAACACTGTACAATAAGGCTTTTATCCGGTTAACCCTTTAGGCACACATGCGGCGGAGGCGTTTCAACGTTAAGGACTCAATGTTGGCATAATTAAACAGATCAAATAAATGCTGAATGCCTTTCGATTGTCTTTGTCTAATACTGCACATTAATTCCGCGTTAAAACCAGCTAAGTTTTTAAATTCCAATTCTGCATTCTCTGCGGAAGACAAGAAACCGATATAAAATTGTTGGCACATTCGCGATGCATGGCTGATGCTCTCCGAATGGGAAGGGTCACTGTTACTTACCTTCCCTCAAAAATATTTCCTTGCCAAGCTGAAAGAGAACATGCTCAGAAACAAACAAAATAATTCAGATTTAGTTGACTTTTCTATATATTGATTTTGACGCGAAGTTTGTAACATACCTTAATATTGCCCGTACACCACTAAAAGCACAGACTACCTATATATATATAGGTAGTCTGTGACTAAAAGTTACTATATTCCTGATCAGCATCCATAGTACCTACTGGCGATCTAGCCATAGCCTTTGTATATACGAGTACATTCCTAATAGTAGTCTCATCAACACGAATTTGAAAACGGCTAACTCGACAGAGGCGGGAGCATAAGTGGTGGCGTTTGAAGGTTTGTGTATTAAATTTTGCTATTTCACTTTATCGAATCATACTGATATTATATAGCTATTTATTTTTCTGTGTAACAGCCGAATACTTTTGATGATTTGCAATGTTGCGTCGCTTCGGCAAATAGTATGTAGGATAAGAGGGATATGATGGAAAAATTAGAAATCTGCCTTTGTCGTCTGAGAGTAGAATGTATGATGGAAAAATGAAATAAAAGCTAATTTCGGTATTTTCCATCAAATAAGGAATTATGAATTTATGGATTTTTAGACTTTTGCTATTTTCGCTGTATCTCGTTCAAATATGTACCGATTTATATCATTTCTTCAGTATTTGATTCGGAAATATTCAATTTGTGTTGTATCAGCCGCAATTCAAAGAAATGGTTGTTGGATAGGTATATTTATCTATTAGCGAATTGATGACCTACATTAATATTGAGGCAGGTCACGTGTAGTTTTGCAGTTTTTTGTAATATATTCGTGGTCAGCATCGATAGTAATGTGCATCTACTATGTCCGTCCGTCCGTCCGTCCACCCGTCGGCAAAAATGAATTCCTTTACACTGGAGCTAGCTTTACACTAGCTATGTGTGAGCTAGAAAGCTAAAATGTTGTCTTAAGGCGCCCAAAATGCTGTCGTCGCCTCGGCAAGTAGCATGTATGATGAGGGGGATGATGGAAGGGACGAAAAGTTTTAAAATGAAAAATTTAATAGAATCTGATTTCCGTCTTTTTCTCAAATAAGAAATTTTGAGTTTATCGCTTTTTAGACTGTTACTATTTTGGCTATATCTTGTCGAAAAATGTTCCGATTTGTATCATTTCTTTTGTAATTGATTCAGAAATATTCAATCTAATTTATAAAGAAATGACATGTTACTTTGTGTCAGTATTGCGCCATGCTGCACCACCACTTAGGGGTTAATAGTTAATAGGTTTCTACCTATACGATCAATATTTATTTTATTCAAACTTAATTATATTTTCATCTTAAGACAATTGGAGTTGGGCTTTTCGATTTTTGAAGTCTTTGACCGCCTTCCTAACTTCTTCAACAGTAATGTCGTGTATTTCTTCAGTGTTAGAAACGGCTCTCGGAAAATATATCCTAGGAAATTGTTCAATTAGAAGTTTTTCGTCATCCACAAGAAGCAGCCCTTGAGCATTGTTGTTGATCTTTGGCGAACGGATTTCCTTCTCTCAGCGGCAAATTTTGAAAATTGTTGTGTTCCTTTATGGATGCGAAGTGGATCAGTTTTGGAGACTAATTATTTAAATACTGTAAAAGGTTTGACTAACCGACATTACCGCATTTCTATCCGTCACAGGATTAACATTGCATTTAACAATTAATATTTGTTATAGACGTCTATTTTTCATGTATGTGAAACATACCTAGCGGTACTTAAATTGTAAACAAAAGAGGAACACATGGAGAGCGTCACTAGTCACTGTAAGTAGATAAACTCTGATATACAACTCCTTCACAAAACCTACCCTAATTTTCCATCAAAACAAACAAATAATATACCTACCATCTTTTTGTGTAAGTGAAAATGAAGACTTATTCTTAGCCTAAAGAAGGATAATTTCTTTTAATTTTCCTGAAATGGACAACTCCCTTAGGCGGACCAAATCCTGCACCATTGATGTCCGCTCAAGTAAGATTTCACTGTATATACCTACCTACAAAACTTATATTATTTCTGGGGTATAATAAAAAATGTGTACTTCTTTAAAATGTGTTAATATGCCTAACCATGCGCTTGACGAAGTTCAATACTTAACATTTTGTGCATATGGGTGCCTACCTATAAACATTCTTTATTGTACCTTCTTCAAAAGGTAAATGTAAACTACCTATACATACTTAATTTCTATGGTACTCGGTCTTCCTGAAACTGAAATTTGCAAGAATACATTAATCAATTACATTTAGCTGTCCAAACTGTCGAAATCAATTGTTTGTGGAAAACCAAATGAAAAAATTCAGCTTGTACATAATATTCGGAAATTTATTTGTGCAAGATAATGCTATCGCAATATGCACATAATATGATACCGATTATGAATGAATGAATACCTACCCCTGACCAACCGCAAACTTTCATCAAAACCAACAACTAATATACAATCCATATACTGCACCCCTCTCACCCACACATCATTCATATCACAATCATGAGAAGTAAAAAAAAAATCCAAAAATAAACGACAAACCACACACTTATGAAAAACTTCCATTAAAAACAACAAATAATTTACCAACCATATCCTGCACCCCTCTCACCACCTCATCATGAGAAGTAAACAAAATAAATTCGATAAATGAGTAGAATGGAATACAACAAAAATAACTACGAATATGCATATTCAAAGGCATACAAGCATTTTGTAGAAAAGGTTCTACAATATGGTTGTAAAAATGTAGCTTTTTTAAGTACATACTTAAGTCGTAAGATGGTGTGTAAGTCCACTACTCGAAGTGAGACTACTATAAAGTGTATATACAAAGACCATGTACTCTCTAGGAGTGCGAAATAATCAAGTTTAAGCATTTTTAAAATCCGCCAACACAATCAAAAAAAAAAAAACTTTATCGAAAAAAAACGAAATTTTTTATATATGGTCTTAAGGGCCCGGATGTTCCGCTTACCCACGAATGCACCTAACTACATGCTAATTATTGAGACAGCACTTGCCCCAATCTACTAACAGACTCTTAAGCTTGCTGTGTATGAAAGTTGTGGAATACGCACTAATTTCAAGGAGTCTTTGGTATAAAGAAATTAAAAATTTGGCTGAGATCTATGGATATGACTTGGAATTGGACTGGAATACTAAAAATAACTTGGAAGATAAACTTTATGACTTCCTATCTCATGTGGATAAAGGAGGAGGGTTTGAGAGAAAACCTCGTTAACAAATCCTTAATCTTAAGATGAAACAGCAAACGCTGAAGGATGCATGGCTAAGAGGGAGTTTAGTCAGTAGTTTCCGAACTTTGCATACGACCTTGCCACGTCGAATCAATCGGTTCTCGTTCGATCACCGGAATTAAACGACGTAGTGCGCTCTTAGTACTTAGATGGTGCACCAATTGGGAATACCGCGTGTCGTCGGCATCTCTAGCGAACGTCTGACAAACATCCAACAGTATCAAATTGTCATGAGAAGAGAATGTCGGCGTAAAACTGTAGGTCCCCTCCACTTCGCATGAAAGTGGTTGGAGAAGCTAGGTTCTAGACCCTGTATGTGCCGTTAAGGCCTAATATGTATGTGTATGTATGCATACTAAGAGAATGATGCCTCTAAAAAAGCATTATCAACTAGGGATGTTTTCCTGTTAATGCCGATAAGACATTTCCCACTTGGGCGGAGTCACTATTTATCGATTCCAAAAATAGGAAACTTAAAGAGTACCTACTTGTCTCTTCCGAGTGACTTTTTCTCGAACTCCCGCAACTTCATCCAGCCTATATTTAAGCGATGATTAAGGTCGTTATCTTTCATAGATCCCAGATATTTGATCTTTTCTCATTTGGGAATCATTTTCCCCATTAATATAATTGCCTGGAATAGGTCGGAGTCGGTCAGAGAACATCCGTAAAAAAATGAGTAAATACAAAAATGTCGAATCAATTGGTGTCGGAAATATAAGCATCGCACACACATATGGTTTTAGAAGCTAAGTTTCTGACCCAATATAGGCGGTAAATGCCTTATATATTTACATATACACTCCCGCTTAACTGAATAGGTTCAACACTTTTAAAAAAGTAATATGGCAATATCTCTTCAATCAACTTACCGATTTTAATGAAATAATTTTGTTTGCATAGATTAATTAATTATTAATGAAACAAAAAAGTATGCAGTGTCTAACACACGTATAAAGACTCATTACTTATTTTTATAAAAACATTACAAAAAAAAACCGATTTATTTTGGCTCAACTGTGTAGGTTCAGTATCTCGCCAAACGTTGACTATCAATCTACGTTTGCGTTTAAAGTCAAAAACAAAACAAAAAACAATTTAATAAAAACTAATAGTTAAAACTATTGGTCGCGCCTACTCTCTTGTAGCAAACACTAGAGAATAATAATATTCCGTTTCTATTCTCTCTAGTTGTGTATTAAACCACTAGTTAAAATTAAACGAAATCGTGTGTTTTCACCTAATGATGTTGACTGTCACTTTGTAACATAATTTACGAAACCAATAAAAAACATCCAGCAATAAACTTTAACAGCAATATGAAAAATTCACGGTATAAGAAACCTATTCTAACTATTATACATTTTTTTTTTTTTTTTTTTTTTTTTTAAAGTTCTGGCTCGCTAAAGCGATTTAATATGGGGCACTTCGACCTAAAAAGATCTTTTGTGCCGTGTGGGCCAGAAAAATTTAGACTAGTAGAGTTTCCACTTTCCGTGTAAAGCGGACAATTCTACTAGTAGAAGAATTCTTTATGTCCTCAGGGCACATCTGTTCCCTGAAAAAGATCTTCTTTCTAATTCCGTTTAGGGCCGGACATTCACATAAAATGTGTTCAGCTGACTCGTCCTCTTCAAGACAGAGTCGGCACTCAGGAGAGTCTACTATTTTCATTTTGTGTAGATGATATCTTAAACCATGGTGACCAGTAAGGTAACCTACTAAGTTTTTGATATCATGCCTGCTTAGGTTTAGGCATTTGCTGGCATTTTTATTGAAAGGCCGAACGGCTTGTTTGGTCTGTCTTAAACCTGGGATGCTTTCCCATAGATGGATACATTTTCTGTATTCCCAGCTTTTTATTGCTGCCGTTGCTGCTGATCTAGGAGTGCAGCAGAAGGGTTCGGGACCTATGAAGGGTGTTTCCGAACCTTTTCTGGCCAGTTCGTCGGCCTTTTCGTTACCTTCCACCCCGACATGACCCGGAACCCACCATAGCTTGGTCTTGTTACTTGTTCCGAGTGCCTGTAGGGTGTTGAAGCAGTACATGACTGATTTGGAGTCAATCGTATGCGAGCTAAGGGCGTTTATAGCTGCTTGACTATCCGTGAATATATGGATGGTTGCACCTTTTATACCAGATAAATTTATGTGGCTAGCGCATTCTTGAATGGCGTGGAGCTCTGCTTGAAATACGCTGGGACTTTTTCCCATGGGTATCGTAAAGCGTTTGTTTGGTCCGTAAATTCCCGCTCCTACCCCCGCTTCCATTTTAGAACCATCCGTATACCACTTTATGCCGTTGTGGCTGTTAGGTGGGTTATTACTAACCCATGCTTCTCTCTTGGGAATCTCCGTGGAGAACCGCTTATTGAAGCATAGTGTTTTATGGATGCGGTCTGTGACCGCGCAGTTCATGTTGAGTTCTGGCAGTTCACCAAGAAGGGTCTTAAGTTCCGGATGATCGTTAAGACTTATCTCGTTTAACTGTATTTGACTTATTGCACTGCGGATCGCCACTTTTTGAATGTATATGTGGAGAGGTGTAATACCTGTTATTGCCTCTATGGCAGCCGTTGGGCAGGTTCGCATGGCTCCGGAGATACCAAGGCACGCAAGCCGTTGTACCTTTTTGAGCTTCTCTTTTGCGACCTTTTGTGTGGATTTTGTCCACCATACAATGGAGGCGTATGTTATAATGGGTCTTATCATCACTGTGTAGATCCAGTGGACAATCTTTGGAGAGATTCCCCACGTTCTGCCATATGTGCGTCGACAGGCCCATAAAGCTCTGTTAGCTTTAGTGATTTTGTTGTTGATGTGAGAGTTCCAGTTTAGTCTTTTGTCCAGAATTACTCCAAGATATTTGACTTCGTCGGAATACTCAATGGTCGTGCCATTTAGTGAAATCTGAGCTAAGCTGAGATTTCTTCTTTTTGTGAAAGGAACTATGATAGCTTTACTGGGGTTTATGGAGAGATTTTCCTTGACGCACCAGTCTATAGCTATCTTAAGGGCGTTTTGCATACGTGAAGTAACTACGTTTGATTCTTTGCCCCTAATAATGATGACCAAGTCATCGGCATACCCTATTATGTCGTAGCCTAAATTACTTAATTTTTGAAGTAGGTCATCTATGACCAAAGACCACAGGAGGGGTGATAAAACTCCTCCTTGTGGACAGCCTTTTATAGCTGAAACTGATACTGAAGTCTGTCCTGACGAAGCAGTGATTTTCCGACTTTCGAGCATCGCTTTTATCCAGTTTATGGTGGGAAAGTCTACCTTTCGGTGAATTAAAGCGTTTGATATTGAATCATAACCGGTGTTATCAAAAGCACCCTCTATGTCAAGAAAAGCGCATAGTGCAATTTCTTTACAACGGTAGGCGTTGTTTATGTGATTTGTTAGTTTTAACAGGGCGCCTTCCGTTGATTTGCCTTTTTGATACGCATATTGACAGGGGTGTAGAGGCATGCTAAAAGTAACGCATTCTCTGATATGAACGTCAATTATTCTTTCCATTGTTTTCAGGAAAAACGATGTCAAGCTTATGGGACGATAGGATTTAGGTAGTTCACTAGGTTTGTTACCTGGTTTGGGGATAAATACTACATTGACCTCCCGCCAAGTGCGTGGTATGTAGCCCCAGTTGAAACTGAACCTAAATAAGGCAATCATGTTAGGTAGGAAGAATTCCATACCCTTTTGAATGAGGGCTGGAAAAATTCCGTCATTTCCTGGTGCCTTGAATGGTTTAAATGAGTTTATTGCCCATTTTACCTTATCTGGACTAAATAGTCTACCAGATAAACTATTATTTCTGCTGAGGTTAGTTGGATATGAAACCTCAGTAGTTTGATCAGTTGTGTGATCGACAGTTAGGGAACCAGGGAAGTGAACTTGCAGCAAGGTTATTAGAGTTTCTTCCCGGTCGCTTGTGATTGTTCCATCAGGTTTGATGAGCAATCCCATGCAGTTTGAAGGATCTGTTGAAAGCGCTCTCTGGAGCCGCGCTACTGCTGGGAGTTTTTCCAGCTTTTCGCAGTTTGCGTGCCATGAGGCCCTTTTAGATCTTCGCAACTCTTGGTTGTATTTGGTTAACATGGATCGATATTGATCCCATACGCCGGTGCGTTTCGATTTATTGAATTGTTTTCTCACCTTCTTGCGGATAGTTTCCAGGTTTTCATTCCACCATGGTACGCTTCTTTTTACCACGGTGCGCTTTACCTTACAACTATTCCTAAAGGATGAGATAATGATGTCGTTAAGCTGACATTGTGCAGCGTCCGCATCACTCGGTGTTAGTGGTGAATCTGGTAGCAGATCAGTTCTGATTGCCAGATTTTCACTATAGGTTCTCCAGTTAGTTAATTTATTATTGTATTTGACCGGCGCGCACTCGGTGTTGCATCGCAGCCTGAACATAATATGCATATGATCAGACAGAGAAGCTTCATCAGACACGTGCCAGTCCTCTACAATGTTTTGTATAAAAGGAGACGAGAGAGTAAGGTCTAAAACTTCTTCTCGTATACTGTTCCTAAAAGTGGGCTTATCACCCTTATTTAGAATAACTAGGTCTTTACTATATAGGTAATCTAAAAGTAACTCACCTCTTTTGTTTGTGTCTCGGCTGCCCCAAATCTGGTGATGTGCATTCGCGTCGCAGCCGATAACAAGATGTACTTGCTGAGTTTGGCAGTACTGGACAAGTTCCTGTACTGGTGTAGGTGGTACCTCCTCTATGTCCCCAGCAAAATACGCCGATGCGCATACAAACTTGTGTATCACATGGCCATTGTGGCGTTCAATTAAAACGGCCACCAGGTCCCTAGTATTGAAACCTGGAATGAGAGAGAATTTTATATCTTTCGCAATGGAAAGAGCTGCCCTAGGTCTGAAGTTACCTTTGGCAAAAATTAGCTCTCTATTTCTGCTGTTAAGACCAAAGATCTTACCTGTAGTTGCCCATGGTTCCTGGATTAAACCAAGAGCGACGTTCCTTTCGGCACATCTTTGGCTATAGGTGTCCGATGCACCCATAGCGCGGTGCAGGTTTGCCTGCAGCACAGTTAGAGACGTCATTTCTTCTTCACGTACTCGGGATTACGCACTCTATGAGGTTTGTTATCACCCCTGCGTCGTACGTAACCCTGTTGAGAGAGACCACTTTGTCTCCCCCTTGGACTTCTGGTGTTCTGTCCATCTTTCCCGCTTATATGTGCCTGTTCGGCCGCCAGTTTTGGCCTAAAGCGGTTACGGTGCGCGTTTGTGCTGTCCGTTTTCTTAGCCTTTGCTTTAGCATCCAGCACCACAGTTGTTTTAGCAACTGAGTTACCCTTGGCAGCACTAATGCCAGCCACTGGTGGTGTGGCGCTACTGTTGGCGCTTGTGGAAGGCTTTTCTGAAGCATCAGTGGCAGTACTAATACTAGCCCCTGGTGTTGTAGCCTTTTGTTGGTTTTCTCTTGACGCCTGATTCGTCGATTTGTCCGCGCTCTTGAGGATTATTTTGATCTGTCCAAATCTGAACGAGACCATCCCCTTTAGCTCAACAAGTCGCTTCATCGTGCTTTCGTTTACAGCAAGGACCATATGGGCGACATCTCTGTCGTCAGATCTTTGCAGAACTCTCCACGTTCTGGTGTTGAGTTCTTTATTCTGGCCATCTAGAATTGCCAGTATTCTTTCATTCGCTACTCCGGTACTATGTGGGAAGAAGGCTCTGACGATATGTGGTTTCGGGAACAGTTCTTCCCCCACAAGCGTCACTTCCATCCCGCATTTCTCTTTGAGCTTCGCGAAGTTTGTGCTCATCCACTCTGCAGTGGTAGCATCCGCACATACTATCATTAGCCATCCGGCTTTGAAAGTTGTACCGCGGAAGGCTGGTTTGGTCCCCTCATCACGTTGTTCGATGGTGATGTCCATAATCCTCTCCTGAATCTGAGCCATTTGCTCATTACTGAGAGGATTGCGATCCAGATCGACAGGTACTACACCCAGTCTTACAAAGCTCGCTATGTCTCTATAAGAGACTTTGTCGACGGCTGTATTTCCTGTGCGAGCTCGTTTCGCTTCGGATTGGGGCGGCGTATTGTCCTCGGACCTTGTACGCTTCACCTCGGAGCCTGTGTCGACCTCTGTCGACAGAGCAAGTGCTCTGGCCTGCTCTACGTTTTTTCCCTTTTTCAGCGCGCGCTTAAAACGGCGCTGTTCGGATGGTGTGAATTTGACGCGCTTAGACTCAGTCTGTGCAGTTATGCCAGAGGTCTCCGGCGCGCCTGTATTCAAGGGATGCACTTCATCCGAGAGTATGCTAACATTGCATAGCGTACTGGACTCAGAGATATCTTCACTAAGGAGGGACAAGTTCTCTTCTAAGCTCATCATCTCCGAATCTGTGGTTTGTGACCCTTCCCGATTGGCAGGTGTCGCGTCATTTACGCCAGGGTGTTCTAAAACATCCCCAGTTGGTAAAGCAGGGTGTTCTGAAACATCCCTAGTTGATGATGCAGTTGTAGAGGCATCATTCTCTATTTGTTTTTTATTAAACGGATCTATTTTGATTCCCACGAGTGAACGGGAGAGGAAGGTCGCCCGTGGTCTACCCGTATAACCACAGGAAGGCTATCTTGAAATCGGAGGTCGCCTGGTATCCGAAGTTCGCTGCTATCGACTCAGAACCCCTTAGCCATTCATCTCTCGGCGCTAGCTGTTCCACCTTAGATTTGGGGATTTGTTGTTGGGGTTGTCTCCCCGGGCATTGCCGAAAAGTTGTAAGTAAGGAGGGGAGGGGGGGGGGGGGGGGGGGGGGGTGGGGGGGGTGGTAAGCAAAAAGGGAGAGGGGCAGATGGGGTATGTAAGGGTGGGGTAGGAGCGGACGTGAAGTCCTGGTCAGTTCTTGGTTGACGCTCATCGGACGGCCTGGCCCTTGCAAGCCCGATGACTCTTTACGTCGTAAGCCTCCGCACCGGCACCATCGAATTTGTTTGCGGTGATGGTGCGCACGTCAAGGTGACTGACCCCGCTAAGAGGAACTACATAATCCAACTACATAATCCAAGAAAAATTGTCAGTACAGGAAAGATAGGATGTTTGTCTCTCAGTCTGGTTGCAATGACTTACATAAATCGGTCCCTTCTTAAGGCTCTCACAGGGTTGCCGTAGTGTTCGCCATAACTCAGAGAGCAATTCTATTAGGGTTGCCATCTTCCAATTTAAAATAAAAATATTGCGGAAAGAAATAAATTCCGTTTATCTTTTCCCTTTTCTGGTAAGATAATCATAGGCGTGTTTTTTTAAGGGTATCTCCAGTAGAGCAACAAAATATATAAATTTCGTAACACAAAAAAAAATCTAAACGAAAAATATATCACTGTAATCCAATTTATTCATTATAAATATTGTAAAACATAAAATACTAATTTCTAATATCACTACTCAACTAATCCGATGAGTAATTAAGTCTTTAGTAAGTCTCTTATTTCAGCCATTTTAAATGACTTGTTTTGGCTTGCTACAACCCCTTTCAGTTGAGCCCAAACCAATTCTATTGGATTAAGGTCACAGTGATAAGGCAGCCAACGAAGCACTTTATGTCCCTCATTTTGAGCCATTTCATCCACGACGTATATTTCATACTTGGCTTTGTAACGTTTAACGATTTCAAGCAACTCTGCTTTAACCATATCATCCTCGAAACTTATCGCATTAGACCTCAACCACTTTTTTATTTCATCTTTTCTCGTGGAAGTGCATGGTGCTTTATTTTGTTTTCTGGAATGATAGGAAGCATTGTCCAAAACTATGACGGAGTTGGGTTCCAGGCGTATTAAAATATCTTCAAAGCATTTCTCGTACACATCAGCGTTCATGTCCTCGTGGTAGTCTCCGGGTTTTCCCGAAATGAAGCATAAAAGTCCTCCATCGATGAAACCTGTAGAACTTCCTCGTTGAGCCAGGTCTCATCGGTAAAAGAAATTTTTTTTTCTTTTCTCTAATTTTTTTTTACTTTGCGTAAATATCTTCGTCTCCAAGAAATAATGTCACTTCTTTCCAACAACAGATTCTTTCGCTGACGTTTGACGAATTTAAGTCCGAGATCTTTTTGTAATATTGTATGCAAAGTTGATCTGCTTATTTTTGTTATATTTGCATTTTTTTGTACTTCCAATAAAATCTTGTCTAGCGTTGGAAGGTCATTATCCATAAAAAACTGATGGACTATCTGCCTAATGGCACATTTGGCAAAATCATCGACCTTGCTCTTGATACCGGATTTATCTTTTTTCTTTGGTGGTGAATTGTGGCCTTTGCTGGCTTTTTCCCTTAAAAGCCTGTACACAGTTCGTTCCGTAACAGAAAAAATATTAGCTGCATTTCCTACGGCTTCCGATTTACTTTTAAAAAGGCCATAGAATTTTGCAGTTGTATCAACAATTTGTTGTTTCTTGTCTTCACTCAGATCCTTTGAAGACTTTGTAGCCATGTTTCTCTTTATTCATATAAACAATAAAGTAAACCAATTGCTTAGATGCACTATCAGCGATTTAGATAACGACCATTGCTTCCGCCTTAACGACGCAATGTCATATATGTACCTAAACAGATGGTAAAAAAAACTGCACTTGTCAGCTGTACAATACAAATGCAATCAAATTAAAACCGAATGGCAACACCCCACATAATAGTTCTCAAAAGCACCAAAACTATAGAAAAACCCTTAATGATATGCCTTCATTGTAGAGATGGTAATACTCTTCTGATGTGCTTCAGTCACACACACTGCGTATTTTGGTGGATGATAATAGCAAGCGAACACAAGACGATCATGCTCATTCCCATTCGGCTGTGTGGGAGATTGGTTCTGGTGGGTTGTATGCGAATTTTAGGAAAATTACGACAACAATTCCTTGGTATGACAGTGGTTTGGTTTTTATTTCAGTGGCAATTCTTGCGTTTGAGTGCCGTGAGAGTATTTACAGGCACCACTGGTAGAAAAAAAACTCCTCCATAAGGCCTGTACTGACAATTTTTGTTGGATAGAGTATAACAATCATGTTAATATCAATATCCCACGGAGTGCAAACTTCTTCGGTCCGCTTCAGACTCTTATCGATGCTGATGAAAAATCCCATTCCCAAGGCACGGTCGTGCATGCAGAAGATGTAAACAAATTATTGTCAATTCCAAAATCACCGCCTATTCATGTAATTAAACGTAATGCGCCTAGCATCCATCAATCAACTATTGAGTGCAACCAAAATTGATGATTATGTCATTAAACATATGTCAATTGGTATACAAATTTTATCAAAGCAATCGATTCTTTTCGAAATATATGTACAGCACTGACGCAAGCTAACTGGATTAGAGATAACTGATTCCGACGCTATAAAATCCCATTTAACTTAGTCTGGTATTAAGTGTATCGGTGTCAAAGCTGTCGACAAAATAACTAGCTATTAAAGAACTTCGTGAACGATTTGGTGTTATAAACAAAACAATTGTGCGATGGAACTTCCAAAGAAGGCTTCCCAAAAGAGTGACCCAATGTTATAACTGCCAGATGTATGGGCATGGGCGTCATGTTAAAACTGATCGCTTTGCTCATGAGGGCATACTTCATCTGCTTGCAGCTCCAAGGAAATCAACAAATGTGCCAACTGTGGTGGTCAGCACAAATCAACGGACAATCAGTACCCTACTCGACGAAGCTATTTGGAGTTTCGGCAAAAAAGCACAACAAGAGCACCTGCTAAGGAATCCTATCAGCATGGTTTTGTGCCAAGAGTAGACGATTTTCCTCCACTGCGAATAACTAAGCAAAATCAACACCCAGGTGACAAGGTTTGCTCTCAGCAGAGAGGCAGTACTACAAGTAATGTTAATATAAACACTAACAATGTAGCTAGTACTTCAAAATTTATTTTCTTTAAACGAATTGCAAATGCTTACTAACGATTTAGTATCGAAATTAAGATTCTGTAAGGATAAATTTGATTAGTTTAATGCCATAACTGAATTAGCCGTAAAATATTTAAATAATGAATCAAAGTAATATAAAAATAATAACATGGAATGCTAGGGGTGTAAGGAAAAAAAGTATAGATATAGCCTTGGTCACTGAAACCTGACTCAAAAATAAACATACTTTTTCACATTATAATTATGTTTGCTACCGCTTAGATAGACAAAATGAAAGAGGTGGTGGAGTAGCCATTGTTTTGAAAAAGGAATTAAAAATAACTTTTCTGCCTTATATAGGGACCAAAGATAGATAGATAGATAGATAGATATATATATATTTCGTTTAAAAAGTTACAGTGTGTTATCGCACAATTTACAATGTTCACGTACAGAGATGTGATTTACAAGAGTATATCTTTCTACTGAATAGTTGTATATAAATATATAAATGTAAATAATAAAAAAAGAAAAACAGAGTACTGAGGAAACAGCGAATAAAAAACCTCAAATTGAAAAGAAAAAAAAAACAAAAAAAAAAATAAATAAATATATAAATAAATAATATTAAATATTAATAACTATGTAAGTAATTACAAAGTGACTAGATAATTGATAAAATAATAAATAGAAATAATTTAACAGATAAATAAATTATATTAAACAAAGAAATAAATAGATTAGAAACTGACAACCGATCAAAAGGTGTTTTTAGAAGTGACTTAATTAAGCTGAATCAGGTCGCTATGTAATTGACGGAGACTTTAATTGTAGACCAATCATGGTGATGTCTTCGAGCAAACAGTGGTGGTAACATTTTGCATGAGCTACACTCAAACTATATCTTTTCCTTGATGTACCCGCCTGATCCCACATATGTGCCTCGAAATGAAAGAGCAAATCGCTCAGTTCTTGACTTTTTCTTAACCAACACTTCGGAAATTATATCCCAGCCATTGGTAATAAATGACATTTTATCTGATCATTTACCAGTACTTGTTGAGCTCCTTGTTACTCCAACAATAAATCAAAATGTGCGTTATAACTTTAAAGCTACGAACAAAACAACTTTTCAGAACACAAATAAAACAAAAATTGGTAATTCAGCTGGATTATCACTTGCAGACATTCAGTAATATACTGACATAGATTCCATGATAATGACTTTAACAAATGCTATAAAAGATAGCGTTGACGTCTCAGTTCCTCATTTACCCACTATCAATGCTCAATCTAAGATTCCATCATACATATTAGATACTACTTCTAAGAGAAAAAAATTCGCAGAAATTGGTTACGTTACAGATTACCTTACTACAAATGTGAGCTTTGGTATTTAAACAGGGTTGGGGTCGAAATTCTGCCGAGGTCAAAATTCTGTTTTAAAAAATTCTGCTTTCAAAATTCTGCTTTTCAGAATTCTTATTTGCAAAATTCTGCTTTTCAAAATTCTGCTTTACAAAATTCTGCAAATAATAAAAAGAAAGGATTGGAAAATGTTAAAAAGCGCGCATACATATTAGATACTACTTCTAAGAGAAAAAAATTCGCAGAAATTGGTTACGTTACAGATTACCTTACTACAAATGTGAGCTTTGGTATTTAAACAGGGTTGGGGTCGAAATTCTGCCGAGGTCAAAATTCTGTTTTCAAAATTCTGCTTTCAAAATTCTGTTTTACAAAATTCTGATTTCAAAATTCTGCTTTTCAGAATTCTTATTTGCAAAATTCTGCTTTTCAAAATTCTGCTTTACAAAATTCTGCTTTACAAAATTCTGCAAATAATAAAAAGAAATGATTGGAAAATGTTAAAAAGCGCGCATACATATTAGATACTACTTCTAAGAGAAAAAAATTCGCAGAAATTGGTTACGTTACAGATTACCTTACTACAAATGTGAGCTTTGGTATTTAAACAGGGTTGGGGTCGAAATTCTGCCGAGGTCAAAATTCTGTTTTCAAAATTCTGCTTTCAAAATTCTGTTTTACAAAATTCTGCTTTCAAAATTCTGCTTTTCAGAATTCTTATTTTCAAAATTCTGCTTTTCAAAATTCTGCTTTACAAAATTCTGCAAATAATAAAAATAAAGGATTGGAAAATGTTAAAAAGCGCGCGCTTTTAAACGTTTTCCAATCTTTTTTTTTATTATTTGCAGAATTTTGTAAAAAATTCTACCTACCTACTCACTTGTTATAGAAGAAGAGGTAAAAGTAGTTTTTTATTGGTTTTAAGATTGCTCTCTTGGTTTCTATATTGCTATTAGTTGTCTGTTAATTGTTAACAACAACAACAAATTCATTGAATTTGATGTGCAGGTCAAACGATAAAAACTAATTGCCCACCTGTGTACCTTCTTTATATGAAATATATTGTAATTTGTTGTAACAGTTGAAAAATATTTGTTTGCCTAAAATTCGTAAATTGGAAAAAAGCAGAATTAGCAGAATTTATTTGTTTAAAATATTGCCTGTCAGAATTTTGAAAAGCAGAATTTTGAAAAGCAGAACAGAAATAAAGCAGAATTTTGAAAAGCAGAATTTCTGTGTTAAAAGTCAGAATTTTGCAAAGCAGAATTTTGAAAACAGAATTTCGACCCGCTCCCATTTAAACAAGCTTATTGAATACTTTATAGAAAAGCACAGGAATATGAAATGGAACAAACTTCTTCAAGGTTTGGAAAAGTGTTCTAAGTCATTCTGGAACGTCATAAGGATAATAAAATGCAAGCAAAAGTCGATTCCAGTTCTCAAACAAAATGACACTAGCTATATAACAAGCGCTGAAAAGGCTGAAGTTCCTTCAAACAAATTTGCTTCAAACTTCACGATTGCAGCAAATTTTAGTTACCCTACAAAAGCAAATCTGTATGAAAGATCTGGTAATCAACTTGATTCAACTGCTCACATATTATCTTCTGGTTGGTACGTTTGAACTAAAGAAATAAAAAATATAATAAAACTTTCTCGAATCAAGAAAGCACCTAGTATTGATGGGATTTCCAACTTGTGCTTTGCAAATCTACCTCGAGTTGGACTTATTTATCTCACTTACATAATAAACGGCTGTCTCAAGCTACAGTACTTTCCACAGGCATGGAAGGTAACAAAATTAATTGCGATTCCGAAACCTCAAAGCCTCCTAATAATCCCTCCAGCTATCGTCCAATTAGCCTTCTAAGTAATCTAGCAAAGATCTTTGAAAAAATTATTAAAAGAAAGCTTATTAACTTTATCGACGATAACTCATTATTAAAAAAACCAGCAATTTGGTTTCAGAGCTGGTCAGAGTACTGCTCACCCTGTCTTGAGAATTGCTAGACATGTAAAGACATCCACAGAGAAACAAATTACAGCTGGAGTCCCCCAAGGCTCGGCGCTTGCGCTGATTTTATATAACATTATGGCAGATTTTCCCAATCTTCCGAACTGCTTTTCGTCAATTTTTGCTGATGATACTGGAATTTATAGCTCGGATTAACAACCCTCAAATATCTGCTCAAACCTTTAACAAGGGGTCTCTATGCTCAGTGCCTATTTCCATAGATGGAAAATAAAAATAAACGAAAGTAAGACTCAAGCCATGTTTTTTACGCGTAGAAAACTTCCTCGCTATCTTCCGAATAATAGTCTTCATCTCAACGGTTATAACATCCCTTGGGCAGAAAATGCCAAATATCCTGGCATAACTTTCGACAAAACCCTGACATATATAGTGCCACATAAGAAATGTACTAAGTAAAGCTGGAATTCTAATCAAAATATTATATATTTATAAATAGGAGATCTAGACTTAGATAACCTTGAAAATAAACAAAGTCATATTTCAGGCCCTTATGGTTTATGGTTCCCCTGTTTGGTATAATTGCGCACACACTCATATTAATAAGCTGCAAATCATGCAAACAAGATCCTTAAAATGATTTTTGACTTGCCGTGGCACTTCTCCACATCTGAACTACATAATATGTCAAACGTCGACTTTGTGGTAGATAAAATTAACACCCTAGCATACAAGTTTTTTTGAAAAATGTTCATAGTCCGTAAATCCACATGTTAATTAATATTAAAGCGGAATGGGAACTAGCTCTTGCACTTATATATTCTATTGTATAAATGTATTTGTAAATGTCTACTTGAATTTAATAAATATTATATAAATGAAATGAAATAAATGAAACTGAGTATGTTCAGAAACTTAAAATTAAAAAAAAAATCACAGTTTTGTTTCTTGTTAATATAAGTATAAAGTATGTATTTAATGCTAATTTTATATTTTGTACTCCCTCCATTGTTCAAAATAACTTCATACATTCGGTTTGGCAAAGACTTATATACTCGTAATATTTCCAATATCCCTAAGCGAAATCTCAGACCAGTCTTTTTTAATGGCATCAATCAGGGTCGAAGAAACGTCGAATTGTCTCCCGCCCTCGTAAACTCTTCGGGACAACAGCCACCAAACGTTCTCAATAATATTAATGTGCGGGGTACGGCGGCCAAGCAATTTTGCATTTTGGTCGTTTAAACACTGTTTCACTTACTTCCCTAGCTGTATGAGTGGGAGCGTTGTCGTTCTGGTATGTCCTTGGAATCCGTCCGAAAACGTTTGAGAAACGTGAAAAAGCTTTTTGTAGTACAGTTTTGTATGCATTTGCGTTCATTTTTGATGATACAAACTGCAGCTCACAAGTCCCATTATATGATATTGCGTCATACACTATTACGCCACCTGCACACGTGTGGTGATAACTAAACACGCGTTCCTCCTTTCGCAGGCCGTGGAAGTAGTAGTTTTACCCGTACGGTTCATCCAGGTTGAATTTTTTTTTTCGTCGGAAAACACGATGCCACTCCTTTTTCCACGTCATATGGTCTCGAGCAAACCATTTACATCATGGAGTTGTTGTTGTCTGCACCCCGACGCAAGCGCACGTGTAGCTTTTTTCGGTTTCGTGTTCGCCTCCGCTACAAAGTTTCTTTGTTTATTCAATTAAACAAATTATTGTACGCGCCGCGACATCGTGTGGGTCAAAAAAAAATCAAAAAACATAGGGAAGGGCTACAGTCCGCTTGGGCGAACTGTTGGATACCCTATTCTTATTCCTATATCTCATAAGTGGGCGTGACAAAAATTTAAAGGATTTTATCGAAAAAACTAAGCTTTTGTAAATAAAAACGCTCCCTAGCTCAAACTTTGGTTTTTCAATAAAATTGTTTTATTTAATTGTGGGCGTGTCAGTAGGCGGATTTAAAAAAAATTTAAGTATGAGCATAAAGGGCCCCTAGAGAGTATATATTAAAAATTCAGCTCCCTAGCTCAAATTTTGGTTTTTCAAAAAAAATATTTTATTTAATTGTGGGCGTGTCAATGGGCGGATTTTGAAAATTTTATGTCCCAAGCAATTTTATGGGCCAAAGATCATATATAAAAAATTTCAGCTTTCTAGCTCAAAATTCAATTTTTCCCAAAATTTGTTTTATTTAATTGTGGGCGTGTCAGTGGGCGGATTTTGAAAATTTTATGTCCCAATCAGTTTTATGGGCCATAGATCATATATAAAAAATTTCAGCTCTCTAGCTCAAAATTCGATTTTTTCCAAAATTTTGTTTTTTTGAGTTTGTGGGCGTGTCTGTGGGCGGATTTCAAAAATTCTTAAACCTGATTATTTCGGGACCCTAGAGAGTATATGGTTAAAATTTCAGCTCTCTAGGTCCAGTTTAAAGGCCTAATTTTTGCCGACGGACGGACGGACGGACGGACGGACATGGCTAGATCGACATTACTATCGATGCTGATCATAAATATAGTAACTTTTAGGGGTCTACGGGCAATATTAAGGTATGTTACAAACTATGCGTCAAAATTAATATACCCCTAGAATAGGGTATAAAAAGGCACAAAACAAAACCGTAGTGCCAGTGCCGGTGTCGTGAAAGGAAAGCGAAAAAGAAAAACGGAAAAAAGCCACATCGCTGGGTATCCCTCCGTCCCCCATCCCACTTAATCACTGTTGCATTTGCTTGGCAATTGTAGGTGTCGTACGATTTTCGTCTGTACACTTGTAATGGCTGAGTAAAGGCAGCATACGACGGATAGCGGCCCGTGAGCTGATGATTTTGTTGGTGGACCAAAAAAAATTATCGTACGGGCATAACACCTGCGGTAATTTGTTTTGGAAATCTAACGCGGATCTTCAATTCACGGTTCTTGCTTAGGTAGCGTCGGAGTTTGTGTAAAAACCGAGCTGATGAGTTTACTCGGAGATGTAGAGGACAGCGAGGATGACGAGAGCCAATATGAGGAAAGCCAGGACGATGGCGGGAGGGAACAGATGCACTCCGGGACACAGTCAGGGCAACAACGCCAAAGACAATCGTCGAACTCCAACCCGAATGAAGAACGGGTCTACATCCACGCGGAGAAGGTGGAGAACCTCTCCAAATGGAACATTTTGTTTTCAGGGGAACGCTGCGGCTCATCAGTAAACTCCTTTCTAGAACGTGTCGAAGAACTTAGGGAAGCTAGGGGAATTAGTGAATCTCAGTTGTTCAAATCATCGGTCGATCTTTTTAGTGGGAAGGCTCTCCTCTGGTTTAGGGCGGTTAGGCGAAATGTTTGTTCATGGCAGGAGTTGGTCCGGGAGCTGAAACTGGAATTCCTCCCCCCCAACTACGACGATCTGCTACTCGAGGAAATTCGGCGTAGGACCCAAGATAAGGAAGAATCCATCGGGGTTTATGTCGCCATCATGGGGAACATGTTTGGCCGGCTCTCTGAGCCACTTTCCGAACGACGCAAACTCAGCATCGTTCAACGGAATCTAGCCCCATTCTACCAAACTCAACTCGGTTTGGCAGAGCCCCAGTCAATTCATGATCCGGTGGTATTGGGAAGGAGACTGGAGATGGTCCGGGCGATTGTTGAGACATTCGCGCCACCTCCTTTATCTCGATCGCGAAATTTGCTGGAACCCGACTTAGCTTATATAGCGGCCGAGGAACCAGCAATTGCCGTTGTCAGTCGGAGCCCTCAACCAACTCGTCGGTTGAGGTGTTTCAACTGCAACCAAGAGGGTCATCTTTCGAATACTTGTTCCGCTCCTAGGCGTTGTGTAGGTTGTGGCAGGGCAGGGGTGATGCGTAGGGACTGTAGGACCTGTTCGTTAAGTATGGATAGGTTGCCTGCTGGCAACCAGTTGGCTGGACGACAAGAGGAGGTCGTTCACGTAGGTTTTACACTTGAGGCACACACAAATGATACGCGCCCATATTTGAGGGTTAGCGTTTATGGGTTAGATTTTATCGGTCTTTTGGATTCCGGGGCGTCGCGAACGATCGTCGGTAGGGACGGATGGGACATTTTAAAAGATTTAGGATTAGTTTTAGGGAAAGGCAAAGTTAGGCAGGTAGCTTTAGCAGATGGGGCGGGGGTAGAAGTAGCTGGTAGTATTTTATTGCCTTTCATAGTGCAGGAAAAAACAGTGTTGATCGATTGTCTGGTGATTCCAACTCTCCCACATGTACTGATCCTGGGTGCCGACTTTTGGACCCGAACGGGAATCGTCCCGGATTTGAGATCAGGCGAGTGGAGTTTTTCGAATCAAGCCACCGTGGCTTCGATTTCCACGATCATGGAACGATCGGAGTTGATTGAAAGCCAAAATGGACAACTCGAAACACTGATAGGGCAAGTTTTTCAGTCCATGCCCAAAGGCATTGGACGGACCCATCTTGTAGAGCATAAGATTAGGACGACGTCTGAACCAATTAAGCAGCGGTACTATCCAGTCTCGCCTGCGGTTCAACGTCACATAGATAAGGAATTAGAAGAAATGTTGAGGGAAGATATTATCGAGAAATCGAATAGTTTTCGAAAGTTTCGGAGCGGGATGCGTATCCCCTTCCCTATATCTCTGCTACACTTGACAAGCTCCGGGATGCCAAGTATCTGTCTTCGCTGGACATCAAGTCAGCGTACTGGCAGATCCCCGTGGAGGAAGCGTCGCGGCAGTATACCGCCTTCACCGTACCCAATCGTGGACTCTTCCAATTTAAGAGGATGCCATTCGGGCTGCACAATGCACCGGCAACATGGCAACGCTTCATCGATACTGTGCTTTTGGCCGATCTGGAACCACACGTATTCGTGTACCTCGATGACATTGTCATCGTCACAAACTCATTCGAACAACATCTGGAAATTTTGGAAGAAGTCTTTAAGCGATTGTGTGCGGCTGGTCTCAAGGTTAGCAGGGAGAAGTGTAACTTCTGTAGGCCCTCGCTGAAATTTTTAGGATACGTGGTGGATCGCAATGGTTTGCATGTCGACCCAGAGAAGGTCGAAAGTATGCTCCAGATCCCCGCACCCAAAAACGTAAAGGAAGTGAGAAGTTTTGTCGGAACGGTATCCTGGTACAGGAGATTTATACCGAACTTTGCAGTTCTGGTCAAGCTGTTAACCGACTTATTGAAGAAGAAGAGTAGGTTCGTCTGGTCTTAAGAGTGCGAGGGGAGTTTCCGGAAGTTAAGGAATGCTTGATAACGGCCCCGATTCTGACCTGTCCGGATTTTGAGCGTCCCTTTGTAGTACAAACAGACGCATCGGACTATGGGGTTGGAGCAGTGCTTAGTCAGACTTTTGATGACGGAGAAAAGGTGATTTGCTATCTGAGTAGGTCGTTGAATAGGAACGAGAAGAACTATTAAACCACGGAGAAGGAGTGCTTGGCCGTACTATGGGCAGTAGAGAAGTTGCGGCCATACATCGAAGGCGTTCGGTTTACGGTCGTGACGGATCACTATTCCCTTGTGTGGTTGAGTAACCTCAAAGATCCGTGTGGTAGATTAGCGCGCTGGGCAGTTCGGCTCCAGCAATTTGATTTTACGATCGTGCATCGGAAAGGAAAAGACCATGTGGTTCCGGATATGCTCTCGAGGAATGTCGCTGTCGCGGCAGGAATCGACGAGATGAGTTCGGATCCTTGGATCGCCAAGATGATCGCGGAAGTGGAATCCAATCCTTTAGCCTACCCAGCCTGGAGGGTCGATAGAGGGGTTTTATTTAAATTTGTCAAAGCAAATCACATTGTAGTTCACGAGAATGGTCAGGAATGGAAGGAAGTAGTTCCGAAAATAGATAGAGTTAGGATTTTGAAACAATGTCACGACCATCCCTTGGCCGGACATATGGGAGTTAGGAAAACGTTCGCGAAGATTGCCTCGAGGTATTATTGGCCGAAATTAAGGTCAGACGTAACGAAATACGTCCGTAATTGCAAAATATGCCAAAGTGTGAAACCGTTGAATGACAAGCCAGCTGGTTTAATGGTCGAAAGGATAGGGACTTCGAACCCATGGGAGATGATTTGTGTTGACTTGGTAGGCCCTCTTCCTAAATCGAGTAGGGGTTTTATTTATATTTTAACCGTGGTTGACTATTTTACTAAGTTTCCCCTTTTGTTTAGCCTGAGATCCGCAACCGCAAAGTCGGTGTGTGTAAGGATCTTGAAGACAATGTCTTCACGCTGTTCGGCGTACCAAAGTGGATCGTCTGTGACAACGGTCCCCAATTCCGAAGCAAGGAATTGAAAACGCTATGCGAAGCGTACGGGTCACACCTAAAATTTACTGCACATTACCATCCGCAGGCTAATCCGGCGGAGAGGATTAACCAGATAATAAAAACAACGCTACGTGCCTATGTGTCGGAAAACCATAGGACGTGGGATACGCACCTGGCAAAGGTGGCGTGCTGTATCAGGACATCGCAACATGAAGTCTTGGGGGTTTCACCCTATTACGCAAATTTCGGAAGGGATATGGTCACATATGGTCGTGACTGTCCCTCCGAGAGAATATCATCAGAGAGAAGGTGCGATAGGCCCAATACCGAAATAGATTCCGGGGATAGGGAAGTGGAGCTAGTGGATGGGAATAGGGACATAGAACAGGAGAGAATAGGCATGTCGGATCTAGGTAGGCGTTTTAAGGAGCTAAGGAGGGATATAGGTAGAAAGTTAGCGGAGGCGACCAAGAAGTCCGCGAAAACCTACAACCTCCATCGGCGGGATGTCCAATATGGCGAAGAAATTTCATTTTATCCGATGCCGCGAATTACTACGCCGCCAAACTAGCTCCGAAATATGTCGGACCTTTTCGGATCCGGAAGCGCCTCTCGCCATGGACCTATTTACTTATAGATGAAGACGGGAAAGAACGCGGTACCTGGCACGTGAAGGACCTTAAGCCCTTTCACGATGCCAGCGACGATTAGTCTAGCTTTTGTTTTGAAGGCCCACCCATATAGTCTTAACCGTAAAGTAATTGCGTTGAATTTTAATCTTGCTAGACGGGCAATATGACCATTGATGGACATGTGTTCCCCCTGTTGTGGCGTTACCCTTAGTCTGAGAAAATGGTTTGGGTTCCTTCAGAAACCAAGACCATTTCCTCGGAGGTGAGGGTGGGGTTTGTTGCGGGATATTTTCGCGCAACCAATTTCACCTTCTGTCCTTCTCTTCCCTCCCCGTACCCTTCTTCTATTGGGTGGCATCTGCGAGGTCATCGGCAAGTGGAGGGCAACCAAGGTCCCATCAGCCTTTGGGCCACTTTCCCCGAACCTCGAGGGTATCACCCCCACAGGTACCCAACCCCGACGTACGAACCAGCAACCAGAGTTGAAAGGGAAGAGGCCTTAAGAGGAAGCACAAATGGGTAAAGAAGGACGAAAACCCCAACGATACGGCACAATGTCAGCCGTTAAAAAGTGCCCACGCAATAGTAACGCACCAGCCATGCGAAATGGGCCCAACGTTGTCCGCACACCAGTACCCGTGCGAGACAAATGGCAATGCGGCAAAGTACACGGCCGTATCCTGAGTGCCCTCCAACGACACGGAGAGGCAGCAGATAAGTGTGGGTGGACGGCCTACACATTTACATCTGCGCAAGAACCACCACTGATACGGTGGGGTGTTCGGTTCGATGAGGGGGGAAGAAGACGCTCTTCCTTGCTACTCCGTCGTAGGAGCACCGAAGGAGCAACAGAGGGGTGTAGGCGGACGGCCAAGACAAAAGACACTTCCATAGAAGACGTGACAACACTAGCAAACACTGAAGAGGAACGCGAGACACACACTTCTTGGTCAACCACCGAACTTGTTAGTCAGTTTTGTTGCGACAGGAGTTTTGTTAAAGTGCAAAGAGATTAATTTTATACCAGAACTAAAAGCAAAGTTTTTTTGAAAACAAAGTAAAAGGAAAAATAAACGTGGAGACGGGACAATTAACGTGGAAGAGGAAAGGACATCAGAAGGAGTAGAAATAGCAGGACAGATTTTCAGAAGAACAGGATTAAGGAGTGGGATCCCAGAGCAAAGCTAAGTAGAGTGAATTAGTCAGTGCATACATTTTTTTGTGACTCGGTTGTGTTAGGTGTGTTATAATTTAATAGTCTGGTAGGGTTCTGCCGCGAATTTATCCCGCGAAACGATCGGGACACGCGACCCATTAAACCATTTTGGTATTCCGGGCGACGCCATAGCGGGTCACGCCGGTCACCTTTATTTGCCCTTCAGGCCATAATCACTTTAACCTTTTTGCCATCGGATGTCTTGTGCTAACTTTAATTTTTTTGACTTCCAGTAATAAAGTGACCACGCTCCAACGGAGCTTTATAACGTTGTTTAAAACCGTTGTGTCTTCCTTTTTTGGGAAATTACCTTTTTATTTCAGTGGTTCTGTACCAAGGTTTCACAATTTTCCACAAAATTGTGTGGCGCCCATTTTTTTTTTCTTTTTTTGCTCGTCGAAAATCGTTCAACAGCGTAAGCTAACATTCCAGGTTTTTTTTGATTTCGTTTTAAACGAACCCACCCCAGGCTGAGGTACCGGGAAATAGCCTCTTGGTGGTTATTCTTGTTATCTATAATCGCGGTTTGACACATAGTGTTTTCGTATTTCCGTATTTAAATAAATTAGTGGGAGTCGAATTATCCCGATTCTTTTTTTTCTGTTTGGTTGACCGCGAAATTAAATAACAATATACACAATTCACATTGGCTTCGACATTCTGGACAGACAACACCCCAAGGAAGGAATGTTGAAATTTTTTCTGAGGTTGAAAATCTCACTCAGCTTGTAAATGAGCCAACACGAATACCGGACATAAGCAGTCAAGCCGCCAACCCACTGGACTTGTTTCTCACCCCTCACCCTGAAAAACGGAACAAAGAGTTTTAACTGGTCGCTGTGCTTCCTCGACAGCGACGTGGATGCTGCTGCTGATATGATATGATTTTATTGTGTATGAATTGCTTTATCCCTAACCGGATAAAAAGTATCAAACCCAAGGTAAACGCGTGGTGTGACTCGAGCTGCAAAGAGGCTATCAGGTTAAAAGAGGTAAGTTTTCGGTCTTATAAGGCCAACCCATCTGAGGAAAACCGGAAAAAATTCAAACGAGCCAGAAAAGACTGTAATGCCCTTATTAATCGTGTAAAATTCTCCCACGACCAAAAGCTGAGGCAAAAAATTCTACAAAGTCCCACGGGTAGTAAAAACTTTTGGTCGTTTGTCAAAAACATCAAGAATTCGGCCTCGTCATCTATCCCGACACTCATTTACAACGACATTCCAGCCGTCAGCTCTTTGGATAAAGCCAATCTGCTTTCTGCTCACTTTGCAGCTAGGTCAACGCTCCCAGATTGTGCTTTATCTCCCCCTGTACTCGAGTGCGTAGAATACTACATGGGACCAATCCACTTTCGCACTCGTACAGTGGCTAGAGTACTTCGAGATCTTGACATACACAAATCCGCTGGTCCAGATGGTATTTCCCCCATCGTTCTGAAGAGGTGTTCTTCTACGCTGGCAAAACCACTGCGTAAGCTTTTCTATCTGTCCTATTCTTCAGGGCTCTTTCCGGGAAGATGGAAAACAGCATTTGTCCAGCCTGTACCAAAAAAAGGCGAGTCTTCTTCTCCCTCCTCCTACCGACCAATTGCACTTACGTCCCTTCTTTCTAAGGTCATGGAAACGCTGATCAACCATCAGCTAATGAAATATCTTGAATCTCGAAAACTTCTCAATGACCGGCAGTACGGTTTTCGGGGCAATAGGTCCACCGGTGATTTGATGAAATATCTAACCGAAAAGTGGAACTAATCTCTTCACCAAGGTGGTGAAAGTAAGATCGTTGCGCTTGATATTTCAAAGGCATTTGACAGAGTTTGGCATCAAGATCTCTTGTCGAAAATGCTTGCATTTGGAATCGATGAAACTCTTCTTCAATGGATTAGAAATTACCTTTCGGACCGTTCAATTCAAGTTGTCTTGGACGGTTTCAAGTCTGCAACTCACCAAATAAATGCTGGTGTTCCCCAAGGCTCCGTCCTGTCCCCGACTCTCTTTCTCATTTTTATAAATGAACTCCTGTCTGTTACTTCTAATCCAATCCATTTCTTTGCTGATGACAGTACCCTCAGCTTTTCATACTAGTTTCTTGGGTCACGCCCCACTTCTTCGGGTGTGGAACTGGAACGGCAACGTATGTTAAGCTCATTAAATTCCGATCTTAACAGCATAACTCAGTGGGGTGCAACCAATAGAGTGGAATTTAATACTTCCAAAACACAATGCTGTCTCCTGTCATTAAAGCAAAACCCACACACACTGCCATTATCCATGAATGGCACTTGCATCGCTGAAACCGAAAGACTTTCCATTCTCGGTATGTATGTCAATGACAACCTTCGTTCGAATGACCACATATTCGATGTCGCCAAGAACGCTGCGAAATGTCTAGGCTTCCTTAAAAGCAATGTAAGAAATATTTCACCCCTTCTGATCTGGCTACAATTTATAAGGCATTTATTCGCCCGAAACTCGAGTACAACGCTCATATCTGGTCTGGTGCACCAATAACTTATTTGGAGCTACTTGACAGGATCCAAAAACGCGCGATAAAACTCATTGGCGACCGAGATATCGCGAGATCGATTGACTCACTTAGTCATCGTCGTGATGTCTCCTGCTTTTCGTTATTTTATCGCTATTTCCACCGTAAGTGCTCTAACGAAATAGCAAGTTGCATTCTACCCCTTGAACATTTCAACCGCAATACCCGCCATGCAAGGAATGCTCATCAGTTCACCCTCAAGCCTGTATTCGGACGTACAGTGAAGTACAAAGAGTCTTTCCTCAGCCGTACAACACGAATGTGGAATACCCTTCCGCGCTCAATTTTTCATTTACATTATAACCTACAAACATTCAAAACCAACGTGCATCGGAAACTCTCCTTTTCTTCTAATCCTAATTTCCCTAACGCCCGCGCTGTGTAGCCAATACATGATAAGGGTACCAAAAAAATCCCTTTAGTGCGCGTAAATTATAAAAAAAAAAAAAAAAAATTAGACGTGTTTTTTTTTACTTTTAGCCTTTTCAAATGCTTGGCACTCCGAATAATCAGTTTTACAGTTTGATTTTGGCAGTAGCACGTTGAGAATTTGAAGCAGTTCCGATGATAGGTAAGTCTTCTATCTGCTTTTGTTGTCGCGTATTGAACATCCCTTTTCATATTATTTCCATGACGGTATTGATTACGAATGAAATTATTAACAACATTTTGGCTCCGACCAATTTTTGCCCCTTTTTTTGGAAAAAAAATTACGTCGATACGTTGTCGCTAAAGATCACAAACTGAAGTCATTGCCCTTGAACCTAATCTGATGAGCCAACAAAATGCAGTGCTTTTGGGGAATATATTGATATAAAAAATTTCTAATTTACCGTTTCACAAATCGCGTTATTTTTCTCTCCTATGTTATGTGCCAACAATAATGAAGGTTCAAAGCATGCAAAAAAAAGTAAATATGCAATAAACTGAGAGAGAAGACACATTACACCACAGCATTTTTTGAAACTTTTCAGCTAAGCGGGATTGTATGTTTTAAAGTTTTTTTTTTAATGATTTATGTAGATTCAAGAATTAAATTCGTGTTTTCGAAATTTTTTGCATTAGATTTTTTTATTATTCGTAAGTATGTCATAACAACAGTCCGCTGGCGTAAGGGTGTCTGGAGTGTTTGGTAATACCAGAATTTAATCGGAAGGCAGAGCGTCTTCTGAAGCTGAAACATTCAATGAAATCTAAAGATTATTTGAAAATGGTTCTTTGCGTTTGGAAGCGGGAAAAAGCACTTGGTGTAAAGTTCATTCCTAAGCTTTCTAGTTTCTTTTTATTTTATCAATTCGATGCCTGTTTTCACCATTGTGTGTAAAATTTCTGGAAATTTGTATTTTGTCATTCATTAATTAACTGATAAAAGTTAAAAGGGGAACCCCACATCTAAGATCTTAAACAATAATTTGTTCTAATCTTTTTATTTGTCTAATTTTTAACAACGAGAATAGAGATAATAATAATTTGGAATGGCGGTTTTAAATACTTAACAAATTTGATTTTGTTTGTTGATTTTCCAAGTGGGACAATTCATGCAAATGTGGGACGAGTGGTCACTTTATTGTAAGGGATTAGTTGTTCCTACCACAAGAAAATTTATTATCCAATATCTTATAAAACTATTTGACATTCAGAGCAATTATATTGACTACTGCCACCAGCATAGCCAACATAAGGTCATTTGCAATTATAGGGAATGCTCCACTGTCCAACTGTTCGGTATTGCATTCGTCTGTATTGCAAATGCTGCAGGCGTTACTGTCCGATGCGTCACATTTCAAATCTGAAGAACAACCACGTTCTGTTAGCGGCACTGGTCTTGTTCTAAATTTGACAACACATTGATCATTTGCCAGGTAATTGGGGCAAATCGATGCTACTTCTGGTGCAGCTCTGCACTTGTCATCGCTCTCAGAACGACAGATGTAACAACTGCGTCTGTCAGTTGGATATACCTGTAAAATCAATATCAAAAAACGCAAATCATATCCAAAACCAATGTGTGTCTGAATCACATTAATTACCTCTTTGTTGCAACCATCTCCGGTACACGTGTGACAGAAAGCATTGTCTCCTTCTAGACAATTGAGAAAATCGCCAACCTCCAATGAATGCAGGCATCCTCTGCTAGTGCTTCCATCTGTGGTTAAAATAATCGAAGTCAATTCAGTCACGAAAACATACAAAATCACCTTTTTCCACTTTCGAATAACACTGGGTATAAGGGGAATTTTTACATCTAGCAGCTCCCAAAATCAAATCTGGCTCAACAGCGCACCGAATATCGGTCTTAGAGTTGCAGACAGCACAAACATTAGAATCGGGCAAATTGGCATGCACATTACAATTGTTTCCGTTGCAGAGGATAAGTTGTTTAACAGCGCTCTTAATCTCACTCTCGGTCAGCTCACTCGTGCAACCCATTCGTTTGACATTCATAATCTCATCGAACAGCATAAAGCACTGATCGGTCGTGCTAAATGCAGAACATTCCCTTTGAACGGGGACCTTGCAATCTCCTTCGCATAAATTACATGACAGGCGAGTTTCTGGCAACGCCAAGGTATTACATTTGGAACCATCGCACTTGGCACATGTCGAATCAGTGCCACAACTGTCTGCATCGACCGATTCAACATCATCTAAACAAGTTCGAACCAGTTCTAGAATGTTAGCATCACTTCTACGAGGATACAATACAGTTAGACAACCCTTTGTGCATGTTCGATGCGCTGTGATGGCTTTTACATCCTGAACGCAATTAGGATCATTTGCAGAATCACAATAGATGCATTCGATGTCGTCCATAGTAGACTTTATTGTGTTGCACCTATTCGATTTGCAGTTGAAACACAATTTAGGATTTGCCTCGCAATGGGATGCGTAATCGGCCTGTACACTGTCTTCGCAACCGCGACTAAGAACTTTTCCATCGCTGCCAAACACTGTCATACAGTCCTGGTAGGGGTTGCCTTCACATTTTTTAATAGGAACTTCTGGGAATAATGCACAATCACTGCTCTTACAAGAATAACAGTTCAATGGGAGATCCTGGAAGATACCGTAAATCTCTTCGGATGTTTTGCGTACATTATGCGTGTTGCAGCCTTCGCTAAAACAGATTCGACAGCTTCTCAAATTGTTGGGATCACAAACGAATTCCGATTCACAACCACGTGTTGTTACGCCTTTATTATAAAAGGAAACACAGTTGTCGGTTTGATTGTATAGAGGGCATACGCTTAGAGCTGATGGATTTGAGTGACATTTACTGTCAGTGATGGAACTACAACGTTGACATTGCGGGCGACCTGCGGGCACGATCTGAAAGAGAAAGGTTTTATTTTGTTTTTTATGCGTATGCTATGACTGTTTGACTTATGGAATTGGATGTTTGGAAAAGTAAAACCAAATTTTACTTCTAGAGAAAAAAAAATTATTTAAAATTGGTGTTCTCTTATTTGACCGAATAAAAAGTATTCTTTGACTAATTTACGTCAATCTGTCGTGATAAGAATTAAAAACCTAAAGAGTTCCATCAACCACTGAAGTTATCGCATTTATATTTGACAATTGTATAACAATTTTACCTGTCAATTTACGGTCATTTAATCGTGACAACTTCAGTCAGCCCGAAGCTTTAATGCAACGCGCATCGATCTGTGAACCGTACTAGTACAGCTATCATATTAAATATATCTATTAAAAACATTCAAAATTCGTAAGCGCGCGAGATCCCCAAATACCGAGGACAACTTACTGTCCTCGGATAAAAAACTTAAGTGCGTACCCAAAATGGTCCTAACTAAAAAGGACTCCAATTATTGGAGCCCCTTACAGTGTCTGCCAGACAGTGATCATGAAAGTGATGATATGGACGACCATATTGTGTTGCCAAACAAAATCGCTAAAATAAATGTTCCCCCAATCAAACTTTTGCAAAAACCTGATGAGTATGTGCATGAACTGATGAAAAATCTAAAAGTGTCTGATTATTCTATTAAACGAATGTCTATTGGAATTAAAATTAATTGCGAAAGTATGGATTCATATAATTCTGTGCTCAATAAATTAAAATTAGAAAATTGCCAATTTTTCACCCATGACAATAAAAGCGAAAGAGCTTTCAAAGTAGTTTTGTTTGGCCTAGGTGCATACGAAGAAAATAAATTAAAAAATGAACTACTAAGACTTGGACTTAAATGTTTGGAAGTAAAAATGGTTACAAAAAAATATCAGTATTACACCGATACGTTTTACATAGTTTCACTTGAAAGTGGCTCTAAAAAACTTAATGAGTTAAGAAAAGATATTCGTTCCATCTTTCACACTCAAATTAATTGGAGCTATAAGCGTAAACAAATCAATAGACTGACTCAGTGTCGTAACTGCCAAATGTTTGGCCACGGCGAAAGAAATTGTAATATAAAAACATATTGCTCAATCTGCGCAGGTCATCACAAGACTGTTGACTGTAATAACACCGACTTGCCCAAGTGCGCTAATTGCAAGGGAAAGCACAAGTCTACAGACAGCGCATGCGTCAGTCGAAACAAATATATTGAAATGAGACAAAAAACACAAATAAAATCAATCGCCCTCGCTCTATGCCAAGGCCGAGCTTTAATAACAATAACAATAACAACAACAACGGTATTTCGTTGCTGTCTATGAACGATTTCCCTGCCCTACCAACACCATTGTATATAAACTCTATAGTAAAATCATCAGCACGATTTCAAAAAGCTCAACCTCCACGAATTTGGAGACCAAAAGGATGGCATAATTGCTTCTCAATTTAAGCATAAAATATTTGTATGAGCTTTGAATTAAGGTAAAACGAAGAAAAGAGAACCAAACAGAGCCAAGAATTTACTTGGTCCTCTTTTCTTTGATGAGGTATTTCGTAAGGATTTCTGACAAAAATAAGAATTCTATCATTGTATATGAACTTTATAGTATTCTCACTTCGTGTATACGACGATACGCCACCAAACGCCGTAAAAAAGAACCTTCAGAAAGCTTTTATGCATTTTTGTAGTTATTTCTGTTGTCTTTTCCCATTCTCGTTTATATTTGCAGTGCGTACTCTTTAGTACTCTTTCCTTTGATAATAAAGAAGATTTCCAAAAGTGTGTGTTTTGTCACTTTAATTTTTCTTTACTTCTCATGATGGGAATTGGTGAGAGGTGTGGGGTATACATATTTAATTATGCATTTTGGTAGTTATTTCTGTTGGCTTGCATTATCGTTAATATTTGCAATGCATACTCTTTAAGTAGCTACTCTTTCCTTCGATAAAAAGAAGATTTCCATAAGTGTGTGTTTTGTCACTTTAATTTTTCTTTACTTCTCAGGATATGAATATGATGTGATCCTGAGGGGGGGTGGGGGATATGGTTGGTGTATTATGTGTTGGTTTTCAAGGAATTTTGGGGTAGGTTATTTCATATTGCAAGCAGCTGTATTTGAAAAAGACAAATTTCCGCCGGTTGAACTTCGTACTTTTGCAAAGCCACAAATTTTAACTTACAAAGTGAAACAAAGTGAATAAGAGTTTTTATCCGATTTCAAGACTTTCATCATTGTATATGAACTTTATAGTATTCTCACTTCGTGTATACGACGATACGCCACCAAACGCCGTAAAAAAGAACCTTCAGAAAGCTTTTATGCATTTTTGTAGTTATTTCTGTTGTCTTCTTCCATTCTCATTTATATTTGCAGTGCGTACTCTTTAAGTACTCTTTCCTTTGATAATAAAGAAGATTTCCAAAAGTGTGTGTTTTGTCACTTTAATTTTTCTTTACTTCTCATGATTTGAATATGATGTGTCGGTGAGAGGGGTGGGGTATACATATTTAATTATGCATTTTGGTACTTATTTCTGTTGTCTTCCATTCTCGTTAATATTTGCAATGCGTACTGTTTAAGTAGCTACTCTTTCCTTCGATAATAAAGAAGATTTGAATAAGTGTGTGTTTTGTCACCTTATTTTTTCTTTACTTCTCAGGATGGGAATATGATGTGCTGGTGAGAGGGGTGGGGTATATGGTTGGTGTATCATGTGTTGGTTTTGATGGAAGTTTGGGGTAGGTTATCTCATATTGCAAGCAGCTGTATTTAAAAAAAGAAAAATTTCCGCGGGCTGAACTTCGTACTTTTACAAAGCCACAAGTTTTAACTTACAAAGGGATACAAAGTGAATAAGAGTTCTTATCCGATTTCAAGACTTTCATTCTGATAACTATCAAATTATTTATCATTATTATATTATTATTTCATTCTTTTTCATATATTTTATTATATTCATATTTTTATATTTTGTTACGTTTTTATAAATTTTAATATATGTATTTATATATATATCTACCTATATATATTTATTTTATAGATTATATAATATTTATTTAAGGGAAGAGGGGGAGTGGGGGGGGGGGGGGGGGGGGGGGGGGTCCTTCGACCTAAAAAGATCTTTTGTACCATATGGGCCAGAAAAATTTAAACTAGTAAAATTTGCACTTTCCGAAGAATTCTTCTACTGGTAAAATTGTCCGCTTTACAATTTTACCAGTAGAAGAATTCTTTATGTCCTCGGGGCTCATTTGGTCCCTGAAAAATATCTTCTTTCTAATTCCACTAAGTGCTGGACATTCACATAAAATGTGTTCAACTCACTCGTCCTCCTCAAGACAGAGTCGGAACTCAGGAGAGTCTGCTATTCTCATTTTGTGCAGATGATATCTTAAACCATGGTGACCAGTAAGATAACCCACTAAGTTTTTGATATCATGCCTGCTTAGGTTTAGGCATTTGCTGGCGTTTTGATTGAAGGACCGAATGGCTCGTTTGGCCTTAAACCTGGGATGCTTTCTCAAAGATAGATACATTTTCTATGTTCCCAGCTTTATATAGCTGCTGTTGCTGCTGATCTAGGAGTGCAGCAGAAAGGTTCGGGATCTATGAATGGTGTTTCTGGACCTTTTCTGGCCAGTTCGTCGGCCTTGTCGTTACCTTCTACCCCGACATGACCCGGAACCCACCATAATTTGGTCTTGTTTCTTAATCGGCGTGTTTGAAGGGTATGCACCTTTTATGCCAGATGAATAAATCTGGCTGGCGCATTCTTGAATGGCCTGGAGCTCTGCTTGGACTTCTTCCCATTTGTATAGTAAAGCGTTTGTTTGGTCCGTATACTCCCGCTCCTACCCCCGTTTCCATTTTATAACCATCCGTATACCACTTTCTGCCGTTGTGGCTATTTGGTGGGTTATTGCTAACCAATGCTTCTCTCTTTGGGATCTCCGTGGAGAAATATTTGTTGAAGCATAGTGTTTTTTGAATGCGGCCTGTGACCGCGCAGTGCATGTTAAGTTCTGGCAGTTCATCGAGAATGGTCTTAAGTTCCGGATGATCGTTAAGACTTATTTCGTTTAACTGTATTACACTTATTGCACTGCGGATCGCACCTTTTTGAATGTATATGTGGATAGGTGTAATTCCTGTAATTGCCTGTAATGGCAGCTGTTGGACAGGTTCGCATGGCTCCGGAGATACCAAGGCACGCAAGCCGTTGTACCTTTTTGAGCTTCTCTATTGCGACCTTTTATGTGGATTTTGTCCAGCATACTATGAAGGCGTATGTTATAATGGGTCATATCATCACTGTGTAGATCCAGTGGACGATCTTTGCAGAGATTCCCCAGGTTCTGCCATATGTGCGACGACAGGACCATGAAGCTCTATTAGCTTTACTGATTTTGTTGTTTATGTGAGAGTTCCAGTTGAGTCTCTTGTCCAGGATTACTCCAAGATACTTGACTTCGTCGGAATACTCTACGACCGTGTCGTTTATTGTGATCAGATCTAGGTCTTATTTCCTCCTTTTAGTGAAATGAACTATGACGGCTTTACTGGGATTTATGGAAAGATTTTCCTTGATGCACCAGTCTATGGCTGTCTTTAGAGCATTTTTCATTTTTGATGTGACTCCAATTGTGTCTTTGCCCCTGACTATGATGACAATATCATCGGCGTACCCAATTGTAGTGTAGCCCAAATTGCTCATCTTGTGTAGCTCCCCCTTATGGGCAGCCCCTTACGGCTGTTACTGATACTGAGGTCATTCCTGATGTTGGGAGAAATTTCGAATTTTCCACAAAGAAATTAGAACGCCAAAAAGTAGATCAATTTCAATTTTCAATTTATTTCGTTAAAAAATTCCTGTAACAATAATAATTTATTATTTATAACACTAAATACAATATATTAATTCACTTTAGTATCATCTTTATTCCTAAGTCCGCCAAAAATTTCCCACGAGCCACGAGTTTCTTTCATACAATGAAGTTAAAGCCGCATGGCATCGGCACTTGATAGCTTGTCATCGGCTTTAGGACGCGTTCGGCGATTTTGCTTCCATCATCATCTGTTCCATATCTGTCGCAACACCTGCCGAGGCATTAATTTTGCGACTTTCCAGCATCGCTTTGATCCATTTTATAGTTGGTTTTTCTGTGTTTCTATGGCACAAACAAGAAATTATGAGAAAACAGCCGTAAGGGGCTGCCCATAAGGGGGAGCTACACAAGATGAGCAATTTGGGCTACACTACAATTGGGTACGCCGATGATATTGTCATCATAGTCAGGGGCAAAGACACAATTGGAGTCACATCAAAAATGAAAAATGCTCTAAAGACAGCCATAGACTGGTGCATCAAGGAAAATCTTTCCATAAATCCCAGTAAAGCCGTCATAGTTCATTTCACTAAAAGGAGGAAATAAGACCTAGATCTGATCACAATAAACGACACGGTCGTAGAGTATTCCGACGAAGTCAAGTATCTTGGAGTAATCCTGGACAAGAGACTCAACTGGAACTCTCACATAAACAACAAAATCAGTAAAGCTAATAGAGCTTCATGGTCCTGTCGTCGCACATATGGCAGAACCTGGGGAATCTCTGCAAAGATCGTCCACTGGATCTACACAGTGATGATATGACCCATTATAACATACGCCTTCATAGTATGCTGGACAAAATCCACATAAAAGGTCGCAATAGAGAAGCTCAAAAAGGTACAACGGCTTGCGTGCCTTGGTATCTCCGGAGCCATGCGAACCTGTCCAACAGCTGCCATTACAGGCAATTACAGGAATTACACCTATCCACATATACATTCAAAAAGGTGCGATCCGCAGTGCAATAAGTGTAATACAGTTAAACGAAATAAGTCTTAACGATCATCCGGAACTTAAGACCATTCTCGATGAACTGCCAGAACTTAACATGCACTGCGCGGTCACAGGCCGCATTCAAAAAACACTATGCTTCAACAAATATTTCTCCACGGAGATCCCAAAGAGAGAAGCATTGGTTAGCAATAACCCACCAAATAGCCACAACGGCAGAAAGTGGTATACGGATGGTTATAAAATGGAAACGGGGGTAGGAGCGGGAGTATACGGACCAAACAAACGCTTTACTATACAAATGGGAAGAAGTCCAAGCAGAGCTCCAGGCCATTCAAGAATGCGCCAGCCAGATTTATTCATCTGGCATAAAAGGTGCATACCCTTCAAACACGCCGATTAAGAAACAAGACCAAATTATGGTGGGTTCCGGGTCATGTCGGGGTAGAAGGTAACGACAAGGCCGACGAACTGGCCAGAAAAGGTCCAGAAACACCATTCATAGATCCCGAACCTTTCTGCTGCACTCCTAGATCAGCAGCAACAGCAGCTATATAAAGCTGGGAACATAGAAAATGTATCTATCTTTGAGAAAGCATCCCAGGTTTAAGGCCAAACGAGCCATTCGGTCCTTCAATCAAAACGCCAGCAAATGCCTAAACCTAAGCAGGCATGATATCAAAAACTTAGTGGGTTATCTTACTGGTCACCATGGTTTAAGATATCATCTGCACAAAATGAGAATAGCAGACTCTCCTGAGTTCCGACTCTGTCTTGAGGAGGACGAGTGAGTTGAACACATTTTATGTGAATGTCCAGCACTTAGTGGAATTAGAAAGAAGATATTTTTCAGGGACCAAATGAGCCCCGAGGACATAAAGAATTCTTCTACTGGTAAAATTGTAAAGCGGACAATTTTACCAGTAGAAGAATTCTTCGGAAAGTGCAAATTTTACTAGTTTAAATTTTTCTGGCCCATATGGTACAAAAGATCTTTTTAGGTCGAAGGACCCCCCCCCCCACTCCCCCTCTTCCCTTAAATAAATATTATATAATCTATAAAATAAATATATATAGGTAGATATATATATAAATACATATATTAAAATTTATAAAAACGTAACAAAATATAAAAATATGAATATAATAAAATATATGAAAAAGAATGAAATAATAATATAATAATGATAAATAATTTGATAGTTATCAGAATGAAAGTTTTGAAATCGGATAAGAACTCTTATTCACTTTGTATCCCTTTGTAAGTTAAAACTTGTGGCTTTGTAAAAGTACGAAGTTCAGCCCGCGGAAATTTTTCTTTTTTTAAATACAGCTGCTTGCAATATGAGATAACCTACCCCAAACTTCCATCAAAACCAACACATGATACACCAACCATATACCCCACCCCTCTCACCAGCACATCATATTCCCATCCTGAGAAGTAAAGAAAAAATAAGGTGACAAAACACACACTTATTCAAATCTTCTTTATTATCGAAGGAAAGAGTAGCTACTTAAACAGTACGCATTGCAAATATTAACGAGAATGGAAGACAACAGAAATAAGTACCAAAATGCATAATTAAATATGTATAGCCCACCCCTCTCACCAACACATCATATTCAAATCATGAGAAGTAAAGAAAAAACATAGGGGCGGGCTACAGTCCGCTTGGGCGAACTGTTGGATACCCTATTCTTATTCCTATATCTCATAAGTGGGCGTGACAAAAATTTAAAGGATTTTATCGAAAAAACTAAGCTTTTGTAAATAAGAACGCTCCCTAGCTCAAACTTTGGTTTTTCAATAAAATTGTTTTAATTAATTGTGGGCGTGTCAGTAGGCGGATTTAAAAAAAATTTAAGTATGAGCATAAAGGGCACCTAGAGAGTATATACTATAAATTTCAGCTCCCTAGCTCAAACTTTAGACTTTCAAAAATAAAAAAAATAAAATTGTGGGCGTGTCAGTGGGCGGATTTTGAAAATATTTACACATGAGCATAAAGGGCCCCTAGAGAGTATATATTAAAAATTTCAGCTCCCTAGCTCAAATTTTGGTTTTTCAAAAAAAATATTTTATTTAATTGTGGGCGTGTCAGTGGGCGGATTTTGAAAATTTTATGTCCCAAGCAGTTTTATGGGCCAAAGATCATATATAAAAAATTTCAGCTTTCTAGCTCAAAATTAAATTTTTCCCAAAATTTGTTTTATTTAATTGTGGGCGTGTCAGTGGGCGGATTTTGAAAATTTTATGTCCCAATCAGTTTTATGGGCCATAGATCATATATAAAAAATTTCAGCTCTCTAGCTCAAAATTCGATTTTTTCCAAAATTTTGTTTTTTTGAGTTTGTGGGCGTGTCTGTGGGCGGATTTCAAAAATTCTTAAACTTGATTATTTCGGGACCCTAGAGAGTATATGGTTAAAATTTCAGCTCTCTAGGTCCAGTTTAAAGGCCTAATTTTTGCCGACGGACGGACGGACGGACATGGCTAGATCGACATTACTATCGATGCTGATCATAAATATAGTAACTTTTAGGGGTCTACGGGCAATATTAAGGTATGTTACAAACTATGCGTCAAAATTAATATACCCCTAGAATAGGGTATAATTAAAGTGACAAAACACACACTTTTGGAAATCTTCTTTATTATCAAAGGAAAGAGTACTTAAAGAGTACGCACTGCAAATATAAATGAGAATGGAAGAAGACAACAGAAATAACTACAAAAATGCATAAAAGCTTTCTGAAGGTTCTTTTTTACGGCGTTTGGTGGCGTATCGTCGTATACACGAAGTGAGAATACTATAAAGTTCATATACAATGTTCAAATACATCGATGCTTACATTTTAATTTTAATATAAAAGTGAATGCATTCCACATCGAACTAAATCGTATTGCTCCGTCTCGCTACTTTCTTCATGTTCAGTATTCTCGCAGTGAACATTCGCATTGGTTTTAAATTGGAATAAAACGAATTGAGTCATTGTATATGAACTTTATAGTATTCTCACTTCGTGTATACGACGATACGCCACCAAACGCCGTAAAAAAGAACCTTCAGAAAGCTTTTATGCATTTTTGTAGTTATTTCTGTTGTCTTTTCCCATTCTCGTTTATATTTGCAGTGCGTACTCTTTGTACTCTTTCTTTTGATAATAAAGAAGATTTCCAAAAGTATGTGTTTTGTCACTTTAATTTGTCTTTACTTCTCATGATGTGAATATGATGTGTTGGTGAGAGGGGTGGGGTATACATATTTAATTATGCATTTTTGTAGTTATTTTTGTTGTCTTCCATTCTCGTTAATATTTGCAATGCGTAATCTTTAAATAGCTACTCTTTCTTTCGATAATAAACAATATTTGAATAAGTGTGTGTTTTGTCACTTTCATTTTTCTTTACTGAATATGATGTGTTGGTGAGAGGGGTGGGGTATATGGTTGGTGTATCATGTGTTGGTTTTGATGGAAGTTTGGGGTAGGTTATCTCATATTGCAAGCAGCTGTATTTAAAAAAAGAAAAATTTCCGCCGCTTGAGCTTCGTACTTTTGCAAAGCCACAAATTTTAACTTACAAAGTGAAACAAAGTGAATAAGAGTTTTTATCCGATTTCAAGACTTTCATTCTGATAAGTATCAAATTATTTATCATTATTATATTATTATTTCATTCTTTTTCATATATTTTATTATATTCATATTTATATATTTTGTTACGTTTTTATAAATTTTAATATATTTATATATATATCTACCTATACCTACTTCGACCTAAAAAGATCTTTTGTACGGTATGGGCCAGAAAAATTTTAAACTAGTAGAATTTCCACTTTCCATGTAAAGCGGACAATTTTACCAGTAGAAAAATTCTTTATGTCCTCGGGGCTCATTTGTTCCCTGAAAAATATCTTCTTTCTAATTCCATTAAGGGATGGACATTCACATAAAATGTGTTCAGCTGACTAGTCCTCTTCAAGACAGAGTCGGAACTCAGGAAAGTCTGCTATTCTCATTTTGTGCAGATGATATCTTAAACCGTGGTGACCAGTAAGGTAACCCACTAAGTTTTTGATATCATGCCTGCTTAGGTTTAGGCATTTGCTGGCATTTTTATTGAAAGGCCGAAAGGCTTGTTTGGTCTGTCTTAAACCTGGGATGCTTTCCCAAAGATGGATACATTTTCTGTATTCCCAGCTTTTTATTGCTGCCGTTGCTGCTGATCTAGGAGTGCAGCAGAAGGGTTCGGGACCTATGAAGGGTGTTTCCGAATCTTTTCTGGCCAGTTCGTCGGCCTTTTCGTTACCTTCCACCCCGACATGACCCGGAACCCACCATAGCTTGAAGTGCCAGTAGAAGACCACATCATGGAGACCGATATTTTAAACAGTATCGAGTACGATGACGCAGATGAAGACTACGCAAGGAGCAACACGATAGAGACAATTACAACGAAAGGATGTTCAGAGAAGCTACAGGAAGGAGCTTTGACGTTCTACGCAGGATTTGCAGCGTTTAAGTTACGGAAAAAGATTAATTGCGAAACCTGCACGCAATTTATGATCGATGAGACGAATTCTTATCGAGAACAAGCCTTGCTTATACGTCTCAAGGCTTATGAGACCACACAAACTCTGTCAGAGTTTGGGAAGCTCACGGTGCCAACTATAGGCTTCGAAAATGTCGTGAAGGAAATAAAGGAAATATTCGAACAAGTTTTTCCAGAGGACCGCAGACAAGAAAACTTGGTTGAAAATCTCTTGGGTCAGATGATAAACCAGTTGGAAGTTACTAAAACAATGACGTGCAGCAACTATGGACACACTGAAGACATCGTTAAGTTTATATTAATCGGACTGATTAAATTTACATTAAGGAAGAACAACAAGGATTTAAAGCGGCCAAAGTTATATTTAAGTAAATTTGTTTAAATAAAATGATATATACATAAATGAATGGGTGGGTGTTTTTTTTTTATTTTTATATAAAATATGTAGTTTAATAAATAGTAGTTAATAAATAGTTTAGTAATATTAATAAATAGTTTAGATTTTTATTTATAAAAGTGTATGCTCATATTTATTTGTTTTTGTTACGGTAATGTTAGTAAATAGCTTATTCATTTTTATATACTATAGGTTATAGGTATGCGTTGTTATGTTAGGTTATATTTTATGTATGAAATATGTGCGAGGAGTAGGCCTAATGGGGATACCTCGGGGAAAAAAAACGCATCTAATGTTTCACCTCCTGGGTGATGCGGAAGAGAACATTTTGATTTTGAAAATATTTTCACATGAGCATAAATGGCCCATAGAAAGTCTAATATTATAAATTTCAGCTCCCTAGCTCAAACTTTGGATTTTCAAAAAAAGTTGATTTTAAAATATTTACACATGAGCTTAAAGGGCCCCTAGAGAGTATATATTATAAATTTCAGCTCTCTACCATCACGTTACTATCGATGCTGATCACGAATATTTTACAAAAAAAACTGTAAAATGACAAGTGACCTGCCTCAACATAGGCCACCTACAATATGATCGATTCCCTAAAAGATAAATATACTTATCCAACTCTATTTCTTTGAATAATTTAACTACACAAATTAAATATTTCTGAATCAAATACTGAAGAAATGATAAAAATCGGTGCATTTTTGGACGAGATACAGCGAAAATAGCAAAACCCTAAAAAATCATAAACTCATAATTCCTTGTTTGATGGAAAATACCAAAATACAGAAATCAGCTTTTATTGAATATCCTTTAGAAAAATGTTTCCTTTCCCCTTCCATCATCTGCCTCTCAACAACCAAAAAGTATTCGGCTGTTACGCTGTTACACAGAAAAATAAATACTTACACGTCCATGGGAATGAAAATCATATGGCGCGACCAGAGGCAGACAGTTGAAAATGCGAGATATCCATATAGGTACAAGTTACAAGATAACAAAATTCCATACAATGATAGAATTCTTATTTTTGTCAGAAATCCTTACGAAATACCTTATCGAAGAAAAGAGGATCAAATAAACTCTTCGCTCTGTTTCCTAACCAACAGTTTATTTGATTCTCTTTTTTTAATTCAAAGCTCATACAAATATTTTATGCTTAAATTGAGAAGCAGTCACTCCATCCTTTTGGTCTCCAAATTCGTGGAGGTTGAGCTTTTTGAAATCGTGTTGATGATTTTACTATAGAGTTTATATACAATGATTGAGTTAAGTCGTATTGCCGCAATTTTGCGAACTTTTACACTATATACATACAAAGCTTATCCATTCACAAATACGATTGCTTGAAAATTAGTCTTCGCTCGACACTATACAACATCGTTTGGATAATTTGTTAGTGTTTGTAGAAAGCTGTTGAGTTCGACCAGTCTTCACTATTTGTTAATATTTGGCTACTTGCGAACAGTTTAGCATGGCAGAACCATCGATGGATGAGTTAAAGCAAATGCGTTCTTCAACCAAAGGAAGCATTACTAGAATAAGGAATAGTATAAAGGATGAACTATCACCAACAGAATTAGGAATAGTCGAATCCTATTTTAAGCAACTTTTGACATATCAAACGCAAATTGAACGTTTAACACCTACAGATACTGTAAGAGGCGAGCTAGAAGAACTGTACATTTCGACAAAAACAAAAATACTATCAGCTCTAGGTACAACAAGAAGTAATACTTTGGAAACTACTTTCTCGGTTCCACAATCGGTGAACCATTTGCAAAAACTAAGCCTGCCTAAATTCAGTGGCAAGTATTCAGAGTTTAAGAACTTTATCAACTCTTATACTAAACTCGTTGACAAAGACCCGAGTTTGTCAACAATCGAAAAATTTAATTATTTACTCACGTGCTTAAGTGGTCAAGCACTCGGTACAATAAAAGCGTTTCAGGTTACAGAGATCAACTATCCTAAAGCACTCGCTCGACTCAAAGATCGTTATGATAATAATTGTCTTATATTTTTGGAAAACATATCTCAACTTTTTGAATTGCCAAAGGTTTCAAAGCCGTCGGCATCGCTTTTACGTAGTTTAGTTGACAACGTCTCTGCATTGTTCAGTTCCTTACAGTCAATTGGAACTCATGTAGACATATGTAACGCTGTGATTATCTACATAGCAATGTCCAAGGTCGACGAAGATACTCAAGCCAAGTGGGATGAGCAGTGCGATTTTAAAACACTTCCAAGTTGGGATGCGTGTGCTGAGGTTTTGAATAAACGCTGTCAATACCTTGAAGCACGTGATGGACAGCAGCTTCGCTCAGACCATAACAAAAAATGGCTAAATAAAACTAGGTCATCTCATGACCAACGTCCACAAACCTCTTTAACAGTTATGCAAAGATCGTGCGCATTCTGTAAAGAAACCAACCATCTGATCAGCAGTTGTTCTACTTTTAGCAGACTCTCAGTATCCGATCGCTTTACCAACGTTAAGAAGCTAGCTCTTTGTCTTAATTGTTTAGGTAAAGGTCACACGGTGTCTAAATGCCCATCATCATATCGGTGTAAGACATGCAAGCAAGCACACCATAGTTTGTTGCATCGGATACAACAACGGCCTGCAGAGCCTTGTGAGAATAATCAACCATCTACTAGTACCGCAGCTGCACATTCTGCGTTAGAAAAGGAATCCGATAACAGGACGGCACAGGTGATTCTTGCTACTGCTTTGGTTTTGGTCAAAGATAGCGGTGGAAGTTTTCAATTAGGGCGAGTGTTATTGGATTCCGGCTCCCAGGTAAATTTTATAAAGGAGCGCTTTGCCAACTCTCTAAATTTGCATAGGCAACGAAGGAATATGGATATAGTTGGAATCGGATCAACCGAAACCAAGATTAGGTTCTTTACTCAAACTACCATTCGCTCAAGGCTCAATAACTTTGAGCTTTCATTGGAATTTCTCGTTACGCCCACAATAACAGGATACCAACCTGATTCAGAACTTAAAGTAAAGGACTGGAACTTACCTAACGATATCGAACTTGCGGATGAGCACTTTAATCAACCATCGCCGGTCGATTTGCTGCTGGGAGCTGAAACCTTCTTTGAATTGCTTCGGGTAGGTCAAATTAAGCTCGGACCGGAACTACCCTCGTTGCAAAATACACACTTAGGGTGGATTGTATCGGGGAGATACAGGAACCAGCTACAAACCGAAAAGCAGATGTGTTGTATCAGTTCAATGGAGGACCCTCTGGAAGCATTCGTGGAAAGGTTTTGGGAGATGGAAGCAGTGGACGGACGCAGGTGCAAATGGACGGAAGAGCAGGTAGAATGTGAAGCACACTTTCGAAAAACTATCGAAGAACTACCTAGTGGAAGGCTTATGGTTCAACTTCCCTTTAAAAAGGATCCTGCATGCTTAGGAAATTCTTATGACGTAGCTTTAAGGAGATTTCTATCGCTGGAACGTAGGCTTTCGAGAGACCATTCACTCAAATCTGACCACAGTAAATTTCTGAGAGAATATAGGGATCTTGGTCACATGTCATTAGTAGAAAACCCTAACTTAAAGGAATCTCATTATTACCTCCCACATCAAGCAGTTCTTAAGCCAGGTAGCGTCTCAACTTAACTACGAGTCGTATTTGATGCCTCATGTCGCACATCATCACAGGTATCTCTTAATGAAATCCTCATGGCTGGTCCGACTGTTCAGGATGACTTGTTTCTGATTTTACTGCGATTTCGTTTGCATAGATACGCCTTGACTGCAGACATAGTTAAAATGTATAGACAGATAGAGATGCATCCTTCCCATTGTAAATACCAATACATTTTGTGGAGAGAAAGCGAGCAATCACCCATACAAACATATAAGCTGAATACTGTAACCTATGGTACAACTTCGGCACCATTCCTAGCTATCCGGTCGCTCGTTTATCTTGCTGATAAATTCACAGATAAAAAATTAGGATCGAAGATATTGCGCTCAGATTTTTATGTCGATGACATGCTCACTGGAGCTGATGATCTCGATGAATTGCTTCAGATTCAGAAGGAAGTGGTTGCAATCTTAAATTCAGCAAGGCTCGAACTGTCGAAATGGCATAGCAATGGGTTAAATATTAAACAAAAGAACCCGGACAACAAAAATATAAATATAGCTGATTCAAATCTTACGAGCACTTTGGGGATCACTTGGGATCCCAATTGCGATGAGTTTTCGTTTACATACCAAAATAGTCGTATATATTCCGAATGTACGAAAAGATCTATGCTGTCGGTATCGTCTGCCCTGTTTGATCTAATGGGGTTACTAAGCCCTATAATTATTATTGCAAAAATTCTTCTTCAGAAAGTCTGGATTGAAAAAATAGACTGGGATGCGACAGTTCCGCATTATATTGAAACGGAGTGGCGTCAATTCATGTCGGATTTATATTCCCTGAAACACCTTTCTGTTCCACGATTTGTATTATCCGCAAACAAAAAGGACGTACAAATCCATGGATTCTGCGACGCGTCTTTGCACGCATATGGTTGTTGCATCTACACCAGAATCACCGACACTTCAGGGGCTGTAGTTGTCAAACTCTTGGTGGCGAAGTCTAAAGTAGCACCTGCAAAAAAGAAGCAACTCCCGAGACTCGAGCTGTGTGGTGCGCATCTTCTCTCCAAATTGTGGTTAAAAATTGAACCAATCTTTAATAAGTCGTACTCAAACATCTTCTTTTGGACAGACTCTAGTATTGTGTTGCATTGGATCTCTACGCATTCATCAAAACTCACTACTTTCGTAGGAAATCGAGTAGCGGAGATCCAAGAACGTACGCAGGACATTGTCTGGAGACATGTACCTACAAAAGAAAACCCCGCTGACATTGTGTCACGAGGCTGTACGGTCCAAGGGCTCTGGGATTCGATATGGTTTTCTGGACCCGCGTTTTTGTTGGAAGGCTCTGAAAAATGGCCCTTAAATTTGAATGAAGACCTATCAAAGGAATTTCTTATGCTAGAAAAAAGAAAAATCGCATTGCTCAATAAAAAACATCAAGAAGGTGCACCATATCTATTGGAGATCGTAAACAAATACAGCTCTTCCACAAAAATAATACGCATTTTCGCATACGTGTTACGGCTTATCAGTAGGATGAAGAAGAGTTCTACTATAACCGTCGGATCTCTTACCTCCATGGAACTCGAGTCGGCTCTTCACAAAATCGTATGGATCATCCAAACTTATTCTTTTGCAGAGGAAGTGGACCTGATTCTTCATGGAAGGCAGCTAAAAGGAGCCATCAAATGTATTAACCCGTTCATTGATGAGTCAACTGGTATTCGACTGTTAAAAGTAGGGGGTCGACTGAAGAATGCGAACATTCCAGAGGAGCAGAAACATCCATTACTTCTTCCAAAGAATTCGAATTTCGTTCTTGCGATGGTTAGGGATTTGCATATATCCAATTTTCATGCAGGGCCCAAGACTTTGCTTGCACTAATTAGACAACGATTCTGGATCGTTAATGCAAGAGATATCGCCAGAAAAATAGTCAGGAAGTGCATACATTGTACTAGATACCGCCCGAAGCTACTGCAGCAGGTCATGGGTGATCTACCTGCTGAAAGAGTGGTTTCCTCTCGTCCTTTCTCTCGTTGTGGCGTGGATTTTTGTGGACCAATTTATACATTCTATAGGATTCGTTGCAAGGTTCCCTACAAGACGTATGTGGCAGTCTTCGTCTGCTTTGCATCAAAGGCTGTCCATCTTGAAGCCGTATCAGATATGTCTGCGGACGCGTTCATTGCGGCGCTGAAGCGTATGATTGGTCGTCGAGGTCTACCATTTGAAATATTTTGCGACAATGCAACAAATTTTGTGGGTGGCGACTCAAAACTTAGAGAATTTCGAAAAATGTTGTTTCAAGAAAAATCACTATATACCATTAATCACTTTTGTACTAATGACCGTATTAAATCCAAAATTATACCAATTGAAATGTATATAAAGATCAATAAAGCATTGCGGCTAACGCTCATTTTTTTGTACAACCGAAATTGTCGGACACTCTCTCGTCTTCTTATTCTCGTTGCTAGTCGTTGTCTCTGGTTGAGTCGTAAAGTATCGTTGACCTTTTCAAAGTCATTGCGGTCATCAAGCGTACATATCCGGAAAATCGCCAGCAATCCATACCCCCTTGGTTGGGTGAGAATTTTCCTACAATCCGGTCGAGGAACGTAAATTTTCCCATCCAGCAATCAGACTTTCGCTGATTGTACACTATGCAAACACTTAACAAAATAAATATTGGCATAAAAATATTGTATCCATTTATAAATAGGAAGTCATCACTTTCAAATGAAAACAAAATATTAATTCATAAAACAATTTTTCAATCCATCTTATTGTACGGCTGCCCGGTTTGGTTTAATTGTGCTGAATGTCACATTAAAAAGTTGCAAATCGCACAGAACAAGTTATTAAAAATGATGCTTAACCTCCCATGGCATCACTCTACGCTAGACCTACATGCAAGAGCAAATGTTGAAATGATCTCCTTCAGAATACGCAAACTAATAGAAACATTTAAGATCAGATGTGATATCCCAAACAATCCTCTTATTAATCAATTAAATATTGAATATCACTAACCTTACTCATATTATCTAACGCAATATTCAACTTTTTGTTAATTTATTTGTATGTTATCTATTTATCTCTATATTACATTAATATATTGTTTGTCAATTTGATATTATCTATTTATTTATCTCCTTTGTCAATTCATTTATGTTTATTTGTTTATTTACTTATTTATTCATTTGTTCACTTATTTATTTATTTACTTGTTTATTTATTTATTTATTTATTTATTTATTGATATATTTATTTATTTACCGATTAAACAATTTATTTATTTATTTATTTATTAACTTATTTATTTATTTATTTATTTATTTATTTATATATTTATTTATTTATTTATTTATTTATTTATATTATTTATACATTCATGAATATTTTATTTTTATTTATTTATGCATTCATGTATATTTTATTTATTATCATCTTTTTTTTTTTTTTTTTCTCTCGTTAATTTGAGGTTTTTAGTCGTTGTTTTTCCTCAAAAACAAACATTTTTCTAATTTATGTTAATTTTTGTCACTTGTAAACTTTTTTCAGTAGAAAGACATAAAGCTGTCATATCTCTGTATTTGAATTATGTAAATTGTGCTATAACAAATTGTAAATTATAAACGAAATAAAATATCTATCTATCTTAATCGTGACAACTTACCATTGTATTGCATTCTGAATCGCTGCATGACTGACAGTTGTTATCGAAATTCGACAAACAATCATAATAGAAACCTTCAGATCCAGAAAAGCAATCGCGCACTGTCACTCCACCTGAAATAAAACGATGTAATTGCCAGTTGCATTAAAGAAGGCAAACATCATTCTCTTACCATCAGTGTCAGAAAATTTGGCATAACAATTATTAAGATAACATGCTACACGATCTGTTACCTCAGTCGGATTGAGTGCACAATTTTTATCAGTTGTCGAATCACATTTGTAACAATATTTCTCCATCATATTAGCCAAAGCATTACATCCAAATCCAGCGCATAAACGCAATTTCTTATCTTTAATTAGTGCATCCAAATCCTCTCCTTCAAGGTCACTGCGGCAACCCGATTTGACAATGTTATTGGTTCCATTAAACAACGCATAACACTGTTCTTCTGCTGTGTATATGGGACAAAACATAGAAACTTGTTTATAGTTACATCCATTTGGGTCATTGCATCGAAAGCACCTTATTCGGTCTTGCGGAAATATTTCCTCGATACACCTGTTGTGCCCACACGCCTTACACAATGGATCTCCGCCATCGGAACACATTTGGCTGGCCTTAAAATCCCTATCATCTAAACAGGATCGTGATAGGTCATAAGCTGGCTTCGCATCTGCCTCATTTCGCAGGGTTAACTCTACCATACAATATTTATGACATAATCGGATGCCATCTATTACATGTGGATATTGCACGCAGGCTGCTTCGGTTTTCGAATTACAGGATAAACATTCAACAAACTCGTTTAAATCATTTCCTGTATTGCAGCCACTCGACAAACAATTGATGTATCTTCCTTTATGGTGGTCGCAAAACTGATGTATATCATCGCCGCATCCCCGACAAATTGCTTTGCCAGTGTCGGAGTCAAAAACAGTGGCACATGTCTGACTGCCTTCACATTCTGTTTCATTCGACGAATCTTCACACTGACCGACAGAGCATGATTGGCAAGATAAACTAGAAACTGAAAACAAAAATAAATAAATTGAAAACTAATAACTTATTGCTTATCGAAAATTCTATAAATAAATGGTTTAGATAGGTAAAGGTATACAACAATTACCTCAAAACCAACAAGAATATATTAAAGTTAGATCAATCAATTTGTATCGTTTTTAACATTGTCGTATTTAACACTATAAATACGAGTATATCTAACTTCATAAAAACAAGCAAAACAAAACCGAGTAATCACGGTTCAGCCTAAACCGTTAAACCTAGAAACCTGAAATTCAGTAGGGTAAATATGTCTAAATGCCCAAGACACGAGATAAAGCCGGATTTTCAAAAAATCGCCCTTTTATGGTGGACTTTGACTTCACTTCCTTCAACTTGTCATGCCATTCACAAAACTTATTCAATACCAAAAAGACCACAATCCTTTTTAGACAATACTCTCCCGAGTATTTTGAGCTTTCTTCTATACTACACTTGATTATTGATTTTATCAAATGTGAAAATATTCAAAAACGATTGTTCCCGATCGAAGCTCTGCTTGGGCCGGTATTTGGCGCACATTGTTTTCTCTTTAAAGCGAAATGTATCTCGCTAATTCTGGGGTGCTGTGAATGTACGAATGTACATCAAACAGTGTTTGCGTGAAGAGGAACAGGTTCATATAAGACCAAATTTGTGATATACACTCCATAGCACTTGATCAAGGACATGTAATTTTTTAAACTTCCCATTATTTATGGAAGTTTTTGTAATTGGGCCAGTAAGTTATTATAGTTTTAAGTACAATGTAAGTATGTTAAACTGGGCATACTTAGTAGCCCTAATTGACAGGTGTATGGGTTTTTGAACTCGCAAACCAAAAAAGTAGAATTTCTTTATCAATATAAGAAACGTTACCTGGGCCCTGTTTCATAAAAATTGACAATTGCGGAGAGTGACAGTTCTCGTTACATAAAAAAATTGTCATGTCAGGAATTTTTCGAGCATTCTCATGAATTCTCTGACAAATTCGTAATGGCATTTTTTTACTCGTTGTTTTTAACTGACAATTATGTAACCTGTCAATATTTTTTGAAATGAAAATTTGTCAGACAAGTGCGAAAAATTTGTTCAATTGTCACCTGACAATGTTTATGAAATGGGCTCTTGGTCATCCGCTGCGTCAGGCGTCTCGAAGGGAGACACAAGGAGAAAAACTATTTGTGTGGTGGGGCGGTAAGCCGACAAGAAAAAAACTGTTCCATTCACACTGACACACGCACCAATAAAAATTGACTTAATAATATTATTTTTTTTTATTGTTAGAGATTATATTTTTTATAATTTTGGTTTTTTCCGTAGTTTTTTTTTTAATACATATATAATTTGTTATATATAATATATATTAAAATATATATAAAAAAGAAATATATAATATATTATATATAATATATTTAATTATATAAAAAAAGAAAAGATCAAGACTTACAATTTCTACTAAAATAAACGACTGCTGTGGTGGTTCTTCGGCGCCTGGGTACAGACCGATAATGGTCGTCTCAATTGGGCTTGTAAGCTGGCTAATTATTAGACAGTGAATTAAAGGGCGAAATATGCGCTGGCTTGGGCACGAAGCGATGTAAGCAGGTGAATGATGCGCTTGTATCTATGTATTGAGCCACGTGGGATATCTCAAAAAGCAACGCTTCGGGCACATCTCGGCTTTGTAAAATAGGTCTATATTTCATTTTAGGAATTTTTTTTCCAATATGGTCATAAAATGTAAACCTCTTTATACCATATTCTCCGGGATATTAATTTTGAATCCTAGTTTGTACATATACATATCAGGCCTTAACGGCCCATACAGGGCCTGCACCTAGCTTCTCCAACCACTTTCATGCGAAGTGGAGGATACGGCGAATCCGAATGGCAAATTTGAGAAGCTTTCTCATGACAATTTGATACTCTTGGATGATCAAAGATGTTCGCAAGAAATGAGAAAAAATACTTTCGATGTTATTTCACCCAGCGTGATTTGAGTCTGAGACCCATAGATTAGTTGTCCAATACACTAACCACTTAGCCATTGTGCCCACCCAAAACTACCTTGAGGACCCTGAAAACTATGGAAAAAAATTGGAAAGCACGCGTTAGCAAGGCAGCGACAACTCAAAAACGGCGAGCAATTCTTAGAACTGCTTCCAATTCAAGGCTCTCAATCGGAAATATAAAGGCGAAAACTGGGGTTAAGGCCAGTAAAATGACGATGTTTACCTCGTAATACAGAAGTCGCCCATATTCAGCACATAAAATGAAGTTGAAATCACCACTGAATACAACACGTAGTTGCCAGCGACATGACTTTGCAATAAGACACATCAGCTGGAGTCTGGAATAGCGATTCGTTGTCTTTTTCGAGGAAAAAAAGGTCCGATTTGGACGGACATGATAGATACAATTATTATTTCCATCATTTGAGGAAGGATATTATAATTTTGAATAGAAGGCACAGCAAGGGAGGCGGTCTAGGACATAATGCATAGACAGCAAAAGTCTATATTCTTAACCAAAATATAGACCTATTGGTAGGGCCACCATATTCAGCTGACATTTTGTTGCCTTTCAAGGAAAGTCTACGAAGAAGGGAGGTAATATAATAACACATACGAGATAAGTGAAGCCCTAAAACAGGCCTGGTCCGGAATTTCCTTCAATTATTTAGAGACTATATTTGTTTACTTATTTATCTCCATATAACAGGCTACTTGAAGTGATTCAACAATCCGGATACAGTTTTAATAACTGTAATAGAATGCGTGATATTCGTCGATGAGAGCAAGTAATGTATTTGTATTGTATTGCATTGTATTGAAAGTCAATACAGCATTGCAGTTGAAGAATATGCAGCTAACAGTGAAACATGGAGATGGCAACCTTATGGTCTGAAGAGCTATGGGGCAAATGGAGTTTGAAATTTATTTTTTTAGTTGAGACAACAATGGACAAGCACAAGTATCTACAAATTTTGAATGACAACCTTAAAAGCCAGCGCCTCCTTGGCTTAGAGGACGACTATATGTTAGTAAAGTAATCTCAACGCCTTTATAACATATAACATCTATGGGATGTTTTCGAAAATAAGATCCGAGAAACTCAGATAACCTGCAAACACAACTCAAAACCGTTATCTTAGAAGAATGGAACATAATTTCGCCGGAAGTTACATCAAAACTAGTTCTTTCTATGAAGAATGGTCTACAGGATGCAACAAAGGCAAAAGATACCACACTCGATATTGAGTATTTAGTGTATTTACGTTTAAGGTAACTTTAAAGTACACTGTTCAGTTTGTTGATGAATATTTTGCTGATTTTATCATTTTTTTATTGTTTTTTTTTTCTACCGTAAAGTTTTTATTATTGAAGTTTTTATGGTTTTACTACTTTTAAAACCAAAAGAATTTAAGAAGTTTTTTCGCCGAAATGCATAAATTTTTCTTTTGAAGAGTCAGTACGTAAATTTTTTTGATGAAAGGCTTCAGATGATATCGATGCAATTTGTTATAGAAAACAAACTCGTTTTTATTGCTATTCCCTTAGCAATTTTTGAAATTTCAAATAATTGTAGCTGCAAGTTTATTCAATGTTTTAGCTTACATTGAAAATTTTTGGAAGCTGAATAAACTAACTACCCCTAACAATCCACACTCATTCACTTACAGTGGATAAATAGTAGAAAGGAAAATTGATTTGGAAAAAGAAAATTCGATAAATTGTGCGGGAATAATAAATTCACAAAAGAAACAGCGCCGTCTATAGTTGAGAATTGTGTATGACTTCAATTGGTTTATACAAGATGACGATCTCGTCCACCATTATCGCTTGGACGAGCTTGGAGAGAGCTGAAATTTTAACCATTTACTCTCTAGGGGCCCGAAATAATCAAGTTTAAGAATTTTTAAAATTGGTTTATACAAGATGACGATCTCGTCCACCATTATCGCTTGGACGAGCTTGGAGACAGCTGAAATTTTAACCATTTACTCTCTAGGGGCCCGAAATAATCAAGTTTAAGAATTTTTAAAATTTGCGCAAATTTTTCATTTTATATATTATTTTTCGGGATTGTTTATTTAATTTTGTGTGTAAAATAGACAAGTGTTTGTCCATTCCATTTACCGTAATAATGTTTTGCAATTGTTTGCGTTGTAATGTTTTGAAATTCGAAATGTGCATTCAGTTGAGCTGAACTCAAATAGTGTGATAGCTGACCGACTAGATTTTTGTTAGACAGTGAACATCGTAATACAAAGTGATTATCGTGCATGCCTTTATAATTAAAAACTTTATTATTATCAGTGACATTTTGTGTTCGAAGTCTTTAGTAGAAATGAACGTGTCCATCGTAAAAACCAACAAACAGCGTGAGAAACTGCTTATTGTCGGCTACAAAAAATACAAGGATACATTTTACTGTGAGTGTGAGCAGCGAAAGCGTTCTGAAATAAGTTATCTCAGATTAATTGCGTACAATATGAACTTGTATTAAATATTGTTTTGTCATGGATCGTTTTTGATATGTTTTTGTAAGACTTGAACTGTTTTTGTTACGTTTTATTTATTTGAAGTTTTTTATTTTGTTAAATAAATTTGCCAAATTTTTTTGTTGCTACAGTAAAATTTTAGTTTCATTTCGGGATTTTTGTGTTTCGGAATTTTGGATTTTCGGGATTGTGGGTTTACGGGATATTAGTTTTTCGGGATTTTGGATTTTCGGGATTTTGGGCTTTCGGATTACGTTTTTCGGGATTCTGTCCTACTCCCTCCGCAAACAAACTAAAAAAAAAATACAATATACAATTTCTAAAATCCGCCCACTGACACGCTCACAATTAAATAAAACCATTTTATTGAAAAGTCAAAGTTTGAGCGTTTTTTTTTACAAAAGCTTCGTTTTTTTCGAGTAAATCCTTTAAATGTTATATAACAAAATATTTAGAGCGCTCTTAACAATTCAACTATACTTAGACTTTTGTAATAAGAATAGGGTATCCAAAAGTTCGCCCAAGCGGACTGTAGCCCATCCCTATGTTTTTATACCCTTCTTCTTTCTTAAGTGGATGTGAGCAGGGCCGGCCCAACCATATGTGCAAGATGTGCAAATGCACAGGGCGCCAAATTCCGGGGCGCATTGTTAGAAGTAAGAAAAAATTAATTTTACCTTGCGCGGATACTGCCATTTGCATTTAAAACAAAAAAACTTGTTCAAATAAGCCCAAAATAGCAACATCCATCACACCTGTGCTGAATCTTCGCACATTAACTCACATTACTTGCAATATTGCAACTTCAATGAGAATCTAACTCAAAATAGGGCGCTTTCTGTAAAACTTGCACAGGGCGCTTGTTTGGCTTGAGCCGGCCCTGGCTGTGAGGCTATTATTAAAGGGATCATAACCCTTCCACTTATCTGCAATCCTACTGGTTCGCCGGTTCGACCTCAGCAAATAGCGGCAGACCTCCAGATTTTGGATCACTGCATTTGCATTTTTGTGATCCAGGAGTTTCTGGCCTGCCTCTTTTTCGCGTTTGTATTGGAACGTTGATTGATATTGCCTTTTTGACAGGGTTCATAGGATCTCTCCTTTGAACATGACAGTACCAACTTAGCCGGTCGCGCTCCATTTTATTCGAGATAGGTTCCTTGACGTGAAGACTTCTTCGGATTGTGGAACTTCTTATTCGATCAATCTTTGTTACTCCTGCTGTCAAGCATCTTCATCGCAGCTGCCGTTAATTAGTCCTTATAATTTTTGTATGCTGTCCAACACTCTGAACTCTATGTGAGCGCCGGGGGCACAGCTGCGGTGTAGAGCTTTCATTTCAGCTTAGGGGGCATATTTCGATCACAGAAGATGGCTGAGTTTTCTTGTCATTTCATCCATCCTACACTAACGCGTTGCTTGTCGCCATTACGGCTTCCCAGGTAATTGAACTTTTCGTACTTGGGAATCACTCCATTCATATAAATGTCGGGAATAAGTCGGAGTGGATCAGAGAACGGGCAGTGCAAGTATTCTGTTTTTTTCGGATTGGAACTCCTCGTTGTCTTAGCGCCACCCATAACAGATCCCTTGGTTGTCTATCAAAGTCCTTTACAAAATTAACCAACACCATATGCAAATGATGACTGGACTATCAGCTCCATATGCCTCATCTACAAAAAAAAAGCGATCCTATGTCTTCCAAGAACTATCGAGGCATATCCCTGCAAAGGATCTTTCCAACGTACTGTGTGAACGTCTTAAACCGTTTTGCAACATACTTATCGGCACGGACCAGTGTGGCTTCGGGCCAGGCAGATCGACTATAGACCAAATTTTCACACTGAGGCAAATCCTGGAAAAGACCAACGAATTTGAAGTCAAGATACACCACCTATTCATCGACTTCAAAACCGCGTATGATAGTATACATCGTCAGGAGCTCTATATGGCGATGGCCGAATTGGGAATCCCGGCAAAACTGATTCAGCAGCTCCTCGGAACTATTTTAAACATCCACCGAATTTCGGCAAGGGGACGGATCATCATCATTTCTTCAATCTCGTACTGGAGCAGATAGTGCGCAGTGCAGGTGTCAACATGGAAGGCACTATCTTCAACAGGTCCGTTCAGCTGCTGGGTTATGCGGACTATATTGATATCATCGGTCGATCAGAGCGCTCCTTGATAGAAGCTTTCAAGGCGATTGAAGAACAGGCGAAATCTGTTGGCCTTGTAGTAAATGAGGACAAGACTAAATACATGCTATCAACAAACAAACAACCATCTGTCCACCGCCTGGGACAAAACGTCACTATTGATAGCAACAATTTCGAGGTAGTTAAGAAGTTCATTCACCTTGGAGTAAACATGAACTCCACGAATGGCACCTCAGTGGAGATCCGGCTACTACCTAGGAAACCGCTGCTACTTCGATTTGGCAAAACAAATGGGTTCAAAACTCCTAACTCGGAGGACGAAATGTATGCTTTACAAAACCCTTATCCTGCCAGTTCTGCTGTATGGCGCCGAGTGCTGGACAATAAGCAGGAAGGGAGAGCTGATACTGGGCTCCTTCGAAAGAAAAATTCGTCGGCGGATTTTTGGTCCTATGTGCGAGGAGGGCGAATGAAGGAGAAGATGCAACCGCAAACTTTATGAGCTGTGGATGCAGTCCAAAAAGCCAAAATACGTCGACTACATTGGCTCGGCCACATCGAGCGAATGGACAATAATGCTCCAGCTAAGAGGATCTTCGAATCCCAGCCCCCAGGTTCGAGAAGACAAGGAAGACCGAACCTCCGTTTGAAAGACCAAGCAATCGCGGATGCCAGAGCGCTTGGTCTGGGTAACTGGAAGCAGCGTGCCCGGGATCGTAGGGGATGGAAGGCTGCAGTATCTCAGGCAGAGACTCTTCACGGGCCCGTTAAGTAAGTAAGAACCATATGCAAATCCTTAAAAGAATCGCGATATTTTTACATCATGATCCTTATACTTTCAATTGCATCTGTGGTTGATTTACCTGCGATAAGCCCGCACTGGTCTTCAGATAGCCGTACTTTATGATATTAATTCGTCTTTATGTGTTTTATTGATTAGTGCTGTTGAGGTGAGATTTCTTTCTAGTATTTTTATGGCGTGCTGAATGGGTATGTTTGAACACATGTTTGTACCGTCATATGAGATCATTTTATATTGTGGAGTTATGTTTATGTTTAGGTTGCATTCCTGGCCATTGAGGGTGCTTTTAACAACGTGAACACATCCGCGATCGCAAATGCACTGTCAGATCTAAAGGTAGATGACTCACTTGGTGAGCTTATTAATCTCCTTAGTCGGATTATAAACTCGAAACTGGGTATGACATCGGCCAGAAGATCTGTCAGTAGAGGTACGCCACAAGTTGGAGTCCTATCTCCCCTCCTTTGGAACTTAGTGGTGAACAAGCTGCTGATGTGCCTAGAAAAGGAGGGCTGCAAGGTGATTGCCTATGCAGATGACGTTTCTATTGCCGCCTCAGGGAAGAACCTAAACACCCTGAAAGAACTTCTCCATAACGCTCTTAACAAGCTAATTACATGGGCAGATCGTTGTGGGCTGGGTGTTAACCCCCACAAAACCGAACTTGTTCTATTCACTAGGAAACATAAAGTTCCATACATTGATCCCCCCTCTATCGGGGACACAAGTCTAGTCTTTTCGGACGAGTCAAAATACTTGGGTCTCATTCTGGATAGAAAGCTTAGCTGGAAACCTAACATTCAAGAAAGAGTTCGTAAAGCTACAGCAGCACTCTTCTCCTGCAAAAAAGCCATTGGTAATAAATGGGGCTCCAACCCCGCATTACCAACTGGCTATACATCGCGGTAATAAGACCGATACTTATGTACGGGGTGGTTGTTTGGTGGACTGCCCTAGATAAAGCGATAAATCGCGATAAGCTAGGCAAAGTCCAACGAACAGCTTGTCACTGCATGAGTGGTGCACTGCGCACTACCCCTTCTGCTGCAATGGACATTCTGTTTCACCTGACACCACTGGACAGCAAGCAAGTGGCTGCTAGTGCAGCTATCCGCCTCAAAACAGCGTTCCAATGGTCCGAGAATGAAATCGGCCACGCATCTATTCTGAAAAAATTTAGAATCCTCCCTAGTAACATAGACTACACCACCCCTCAGACCCTTTTTGACAAAAACTTCAAGGTCAAGATCCCTCCCAGAACATTCTGGGAAGGGCCACCCGTCGAAAATAAATCGATCCATTTTTATACCGATGGATCCAAAGCCGACGAGAGGGTAGGAGGTGGTGTGTTCTCAGACAGATAGCCAGGAACCACACTGCCCCTTCTACCTGATAAAGGTTCATTAGGCATCCCAATCGCTACATGCAAACTCATGTTTATGAGACAGACCATTGAGAATTGTAACCTTAGGTGGACAAGTGGCAACATTTGTCTAGAGACAAAGCAGATTTGCCCAAAGCTGGATCTGAAACGCTCTAAGTGTTTGATATCTCTAAACAGACTTCACATTGGTGCTATAATTGGTGTGATCACCGGACACTGTCTCATAGGCAGACATGCAGCAAGGCTTGGCGTCCACACAAATGACTTCTGCAGAAGCTGTATGGACGAGGAAGAGGAGGAGACAATTCTCCACCTTCTCTGCACGTGCCCTGCTCTCTCTCAAAGATGTAAACTCCATTTAGGATCCTTCTTTTACAATGATCTTAACGATCTCATTAACACCGACATAAAAAGTCTTTCAAGCATCATCAAAAGCTCCAACTGGTTCAACGAGTAGGAGGATGATACATCCGTGTGGTATCACAATTGGCCTGTCATTGGTCTAAGTGTGTCGGCCTCTGCCGACTGCCACTACAACCTATCCTAACCTAACCTATATTTATGTTTTTTTAGTTTTTCGATTAGTTGTGGGCAATTATTGATGCTGTTGTTGTTGTGTATTTGGATGTTGGTTTTTATAAGATTTTGTAGTGCTGTGGCGGCTTTGTAACTTGTGTGCTGTTTTGTAATTGATGAGTAGTCTGATAGGTGTTCCTTTTTGGATGACTTGCTCTGGGATAGTTTTAATGGCCGCGGTGGTATGTTCAACTTTAGTCCTCTGTTTGATATTTTTGTTTCCGGTTCTGTTATTTGGATTTTAATGCAGTTGATTATTCTTGGATAGAATTAATGCGTGCTGGCTATTGTTGGTTAATACTGATATTTGTCTTAAATATTTAATAACACAACCAGTGAACATCTTCAAAAATTCAGCGCCGTAATAGGAAAGTGAGTGCGCAGCATAGAGGATGTTAGCTGAAGTGCCAATAAAATTTTGGTTGTTCAAGTTGGTGCCAAAAAAGTATCAACATTCAACTTTTCTCTAAAAAAAGAGTTCACATTTTTCATAACCAATAAATATTGTTAAACAATCTATATATGAGTTATTTTAAAATACTCGTTCATTTGAATGTTTTTAGCAATATACGTGGACCCCTTTGCAAAAATCAGTGTATACTAAAACAGGTATTTTTCATTAATTTATACAGGCCTAAGTATGTGTGTGAAGTGAACGACTTAGAGCAAATTAAGTGTTGTGACACCAAATGACATAGAATTGACTTAAAAGTGAAAAGTTTGTTGGCACAGTTGAACCTTTAGTTAGTTATAAAGCTGAAGCTATTGCGCTTCTTTACATAAAAAGCTATACTGCAGGTACCTACATAAAATAAGTTCAATTTTTGTTTGCTGAGTATGTATTAACAGATTAATATATTGTAGATTGATTTTTAACTGATTTTCTGCTGAAGTAAGAAAATCATTATAAATTATTTAACTTTTCTCATAAAAAAGAAAAAAGTATTCAAAAGTGTTTCGGCGCATGTGGATTTTAAGTTTTTGGATTTGGAATTTTTTGGACTTAAAAACATAAAACTGGAAGATTAAAAAGGTGTGTGAAGTGTTGGTAACAGATTAAATGCCTTAAATGTGGATGTGATAATTTGAGTAATTTCTACATTAAGAAAGCTGAAGAAATTTACCATAGAACTGTGCATCTCCTTCTTCGGCCGCATCTTAATTCACATTTTAGTTGATTTCTGAATTGGATGCAATCAGTATATCTGAAGTACTCTTTATTATGAAAAAAGTATTCCTGCGGGTGCAACGACTTGGAAGAAGTTTTGTTGTGTCATTGGTTGTGTTAAAGCAAATGATAGCCACTCGACGTACTAGGAGGATTTAACAAAGTTGTTGAAATTGTTTGTGTGATGTGGCTAAAAACAAAAAACTGACTTTGAAGAAAGAAACAGCCCTATATGTAGATCACATTTAAATTTGTACTGTGGAAACTAATGGCCAATTTGAGAATGTTGCTTTAATTTGACATTAGGTTATTTTACCAGGAGCTCACCCAAAAGAAGGATTTTTTTCGAAATGTCCTTAGAAACCGCGACGTAATTCTGTGTTCAAGGTTAATTTCAATAAATTAAAGTTTAATAAAATATATTTCTCATCTCCATACCTGGCATACGATTTTTAACACGTATTTACATAATCATTACGCCAAAGAGGAATAACTTCTAGTACGTATACATGAGTACAGTAAAATTTTTCATATCACAATACCTCCCATGCAACAGGTAAATAAAACAAGGATTTCTTAAAAAATGAGAGTCAAACTATTTAACGAAAAAAACCTCCAAAAACAGTTCTTTAAAAACACGCGAGTATCTCAAAGATGGGTGCAGGGATTTTAATTTTTTTTATTTTTTAATTTGTTTGTATTCAATTTAGATTGATTTTATTTTTCATGCTCCTTTTTCACAATTTGCCAAATTCAATATTATACATTATTTATTTATTTATTAAACAATGATGACACAAAATGTAGTTTTAGATGAATACATTAAAAAACATGGCAATATTACACACTAACGTACCAAGATTTCCGTTTGCTAATATAAGTGCTAAAAAAGGTCCGATCAAATATATAAAAAACGACATCGGCGATAAAAATGCAATGTCTTGTTGTACAGGAAAGGATGGAGGTTAAGCGTAACAATTTTTTTCAAAATGTTTCAAATTATTCATTCAAGTCGACTTATATAGGCTTTGGATCGTTATCAAAAACTATAAGAATAGAACGTTCAACTACAAAATTATCTTGAGCTTTCTGTTAAATACCAATCGGAATAGATTTCGCAGCGATAATCTACGTCAATTATGATTGTAGCAATCCTGTCGAGTTTTATCGAATCAAGTGATTGAATGCGTAAATACAATATGTCAGGCGACAGGAGTATTATCGCTCATAAATATTTGCACAATAATTGTACTTTTAAATTGTCATCGATATTAGTATATTTTATTTTCCTATCACCTTAGCTGTTGGAAAATCCAAAATGCCAAACCTTCAAATTCGAGACAGAATCCCTTCATTTCAAAGAAAAGTACGCGAACGCTTTTGTATAAAAAGATAAAAACGTCAATGTTTAGCTTGAAAAGAAGCAACCGTTTTTTTTGTTTGCTGGTCCGTTCGCGTACTACCTAATATGAAAATGTAAATTAATATTAACATTTATGCGAAACCACACAAATCTGTTCGCGAATTTAGAAAATTGTAAAAAGATCACACAGAATTTTGGCTGGAAAAAGAATGAAGTCAAATGAAAATATTTGTCGTTAGATATTCGTTTACTTGGCCTGTGGCAATGTGACAAATCTTAAAATTCCTTTCATCCATAAGCTTAATGCAGCATCTAGTTGCATAACAATGTCCTATAAGCGGATTGCCTTTGTGCCTTTGCGTCGATTGGCCTCAAACTTGTATATCTTCCCAAAACAAAAAACAATTAATGCTCCTTTTTAGAGAATTGACATTACAATCTAGGCATGTATTGTATATATCATCTCTGTAGGCCAATCCGCTTGACAGAGGACGTATAATATGTGTATCAACTTTTACTTTTATCAATAAATCGCCAAATATATTCGTCGATCCCTGCCAAACTGGTCGGTCCCTAGAAGTAGTGGTATGCTACTAGCATATGACGGCACCTGTTGCCATTGAGGCATCTGCGGACTGAACTTATAAGATGTAGTTGACATGCTGGAATAAGGTAGGAAATTCAAATTGTGCGGAACTAAATTTTAAGGTGTATGTGACATGCTGGAATAAGGTAGGGAATCAAGAAACTTTGATTTTGTGGCGGCCATGCTGATTGTATGTTAAAAGGATTCAACTTGTTGGCACTCTCCAGTTCGATCCTTAAAATCTGGTTACACAACGTTTTTAAATCACTTTCCTTTGTCGTTAAAAGGTACTGCCAAATTGTTGGGCTTATTACCCCCAATTTTATTGAGTATGTGGCGGCAAGTTCAGAGTCAGTAGTCAATGCCCTTGCATCTGACGGAATCTGCTCCAATGCTGCTAACTTGCAGTGCGCCATTAAGTTGTTAATTCGCAGTAAAAAGGAGTTTAGCGTTTCTGTTGGATATTGCCTGCATTGTCTAAGCTCATTCGATATTTGAATGTATGACTTTCTGGGCATAAAATTACCTTTTAGCTGTTTTTCAAATTCGTCAAAATTTACAAAACTGCTACTCTGCATTACTACAAACGCGTTGCCTCGCAGCTTGTGTTTGTATCTATTAACTGACAGAATTGGATTTCCTGCTTTGGTTTTAAAGAAGCTTTCACTTGTTTACAGCAGTTGTGGAAGGTCTGTAAGTCTGTTATTAGATTTGATGAAAGTGAGAACTAGCTTTTAGGTGTACTAAATTATTTTATTGAAAAGAAATTTCAAATACACTCTGACCGAGACCATGCGTTACATTTCCGTCGCTAGTAGCCATTAGCGTTTTTAACAAGGTAGATAAAGTTTTTTTTTTGACGATGAAAAGCAGGAAGGTATACCTACACCCAAGCTTTGTACTTTAAATTGCTCCAAATCCTTTTTAAACTTTGTATACGATTGTATTAATCGCACGAATCGCCGCCATCATATTGCCATAGTGCTTGTATAGTTCAATGAAATATACCAGTCCTATTTTTGCGAGGGAGTCCACGTTTATTGTAAATAAATTTAAAATGAATGAGAATTCTAAAGTTTCAATTTGAAAACTCCTATTGGTTAATTGAAAAATGTGTAAGCCCTTGTGTTAGCCTAATTAATGCCTTTCAAATTTGATTTAACACTTTTCATGCAATTATCTAATACATTTTTCAATACTTTTCCAAGTTTTTTCGAGTATTTTTCAGGACCTTTTGGTAGCTGATTGGGATATGGAATAAATTCTATATCGTATGCAGAAATATTTTTTTTGGGACACCCTGTGCACTGACAGTATGGCCACCGGAGTCCCCCTTCGGGATAGAGGTCAGAATTTACCCGAGGTAGGCATACCGGTCGTAAGAGGCGACTGAAATCCAAACTCCCTTAGGGATAGGGGTTCGAATTTACCTGAGGTAGGCATGCCAGTCGTAAGAGGCGACTAAAATGTATACTTGGGGGTGATTCCCCACCAGGCGCGACCCCAGGTGGTTCATAGGGGAGTCTCGGTACGATACGCTCGCTATCCGAGGTTGTAGGGTTATAGCAGAGATGTAAGCGATGTCTGTATGGGAATAGACTACGGTCTGCGCCCATGCAGGCTGGGCTTTACTCGCTGTGAATGCCCTACCGCGAACCAAACCAAAAGGAAAAGTATGAAGGAACAACCTAAGGTTATGTCTACTCCAGGTGGCAACTCGCAACAGCGAAAATCCACCCGTGGTCTTAACGGCCGCGGTCGGGGCAAGGATTCTGGAGGCCCCAACCAACATACTACCAACTCCCCCGCCTGTACAGGCGTTGACTTAGGAGCTGTAAGAACGCTTGCTTCCGAAGACTCCTGGAAAAATGGAGAAAGTAGCGGAGAGGTTCAACCGGATACGCTTAATCTTCATTCCAATAGACGGGTAGCTGATTGTTGCGTTGTTGCTGATGAGGCCCAGGAAACCGGACAGGTTGAACGGGCTGCAGAAGCGGTACGCACCGGTGGGCTTCTGTCTAAGAGCCAAGCGGTGAGAGCTGCACTACCTCGGCGGCGACGGCTGAGAGATGCCGGGGGGCAGAGGTTACCCCAACCGAAACGCACCCGCGGATTGAAACCAACGCTGCCTCCTCTTCTAATAGCTCGAACAGGAATAAACGGAGGATGAAGGCTTCGAGCACTCCTACCGGTGGAACTGCGTACGCACCTTCTGCGTTGCCTTCCACTGTAATACCTCTAACTCATGGAGGTCCCCGCGCACAAAATCTGGATGAAACATTTTCTGCAACCAGCAATGCTTGCAGCACCAGTGGACAGAAATTGGCTGTAATTATATTTAAGCAGATTAACCTTCAACATTCGAAGGCTGCTACTGCTCTAATAGGCAAGAAGCTTTCCGGGTTGAATACAAAACCCCACATAACATCCATACAGGAGCCATTAGTGTGGCAAAATCGCATCTGTGGCCTTGGAGGTGTTCGTGGCACCACGATACTCTGTGACGAGCGGTCCGAAAGGCCCAGGGCTTGTCTTGCTGTGTCGAACCTTCTCTCAGCGACTAAGCTTGGACAATTTTGTGGCCAAGATTTGGTTGCTGCAGTCATAAGCTACGAAACGAATGGAGATTGGAAGACCTTCGTCGTGGCGTCAGCTTATCTCGCCTATGATTCGGTTGTGCCTCCACCACCAAGGGCAATTGCTGAACTCATAGACTATTGCGACACCAGGAAGATGGGCCTAGTTATATGTTGCGATGCTAATGCTCAGAACATTGTTTGGGGCAGCAGCAAATGCAACATGCGAGGAAACCATCTCCTGGATTTCATTCTATCATCTGATCTTACTATCAACAATGTTGGCTCGCAACCAACTTTTGTGACGTCAAGAAGACAGGAGATGATCGACCTGACTTTATCAAATAGATACTTCAAGGCGGTTACCCACTGGAGGGTCTCTTCGGCGGCATCCCTCTCAGATCATAGATATATCGAATTCCAAATCGAATGCGAAGCCATAACTTTGCAGGAGACTGGATACGCTTCAGGGAAGAAATGGGAAAAACTCTCAAAACTCCAACCAAACTCAGGACGAGACAAAAGGTAGAGGATGTTGTTCAAAACCTGAATAGTGCCATTACTAGCTGTTTCGAACTGACGTGCCCAGTAAGTAAACCCCCTGGCAGAACGCCGGTTTCCTGGTGGAGCTCGGAACTGCAAAGAATCCGAAGAGAAGCTAGAAAGCTTCTAAATAGGTCACTCAAGACTGATTTGGAGACAGACTGGAATCTCTACCGATCGAAGCAGAAGGAATATAAGAGGCTAATTCGGGTATCGAAAAGTGCTTCTTATAGGAATTTCTGCGAAAAGATTGAAACACTGGGTGAAACTAATAGGTTGGTTAAAGTTCTGAAAAAGGGCAAACCAGCCAAACTGGACTCACTTAGAAAACTTGATGGCACCTTCACTGAGACGAAAGCGGAAACTCTTAGTTATCTGCTGGAGTCTCAGTTTCCGGGTAACCAAATTACAATTGGTTCACAACCAGCCCCGATTATCGAAACTATGAGTGAGCCTAGACAAACAACTCGGCGTAGCTGGTATATTGCGAAGGCCGTGGTAACGGACGAGGCCATTAAATACGCCTTTGCGTCTTTTGACGGCTTCAAGTCACCTGGTACGGACGGAATATACCCAGCCATGCTGCAACAATGTACAAACCAGTTGCTACCAACTATGAAGAAAATCTTCACCGCTGTCCCCGACAACTGGCGTACAGTTAGAGTAGCATTTATACCAAAAATTGGCAGAAGTGACTACTCGCTCACCAAGAGCTTCAGACCAATCAGTCTGACTTCCTTCTTGCTGAAAAGCATGTGTGATGTACAGGTAGGTGGGGTTGTAATTGGTGGCGATTGACCTTAGTCCCATGGCAGCAATAGGCCACGCTTGCGGATGCGCGGCATTAGCTCGACGGTGGGGTGGGGTCTTGCTACCTTCCTATACACACATGAATTTTCGTGCCTGTATATGCTAAGGGGGGAAAGTGAAGAGAAGAGGATGTGATTCCAGAGAGAATCAAGGTGAAATCAAGAAAAGCTAATGAGAACGAACGGAGCTGACGTTGTTTCAGGTGTTACGAAACATTACGGATTTGCCCTGCCCCTATGCATTTGTGAGTTTCAAGATGCACCATGGCTATCCTGCATCCATGTCCAGTTAGGATAGCCCCAAAAGACACCCTCACATCGATCTATATTATTGAATAAAAAAAATTAATATGTGAAAACATATGCCCGTAGGATATGGCGTTTATTTAAAAATAATGTTAGGATTCTCTTACTTCAATGCATGTTTGTTTAATTTTACAACGGTAATTCATTATTTAGTATTTATTTAATAATTAGGATTAAGTGATAGGTAATTCTAGGTAAGTATTAAATATAAATTGTATGTAAAAGATAAGTAGTTAGTTAAGTATGTATTTTATGTGTATGTATTGTATTTAGGTAATTTATGTTTTTTATTTTAATAGAAATATGGAAAATGGTTTAAAGTTTTGCCAAAGAAATTTAAGTGATAAATTTAATTGTTTAAAGACTTACTGTTTTCCGGACGACGAAAGATGTGGCCACATGTTTCCTTCGCTGGTTACTGTACACATTCTGTTGATTTTTGTTTGATTGTTTGTTCACTTCTCTTTTAAATAATTTCTTAGGCAATTCTCTACTTTATATCTAGACACACATACAAATTGCAATCTTTTGATTCTTGTAAATAAGTACGTTAATTTCTCAATAAAAAAAATAAAAAAAAGGATTTGAGGTAAATTTATGAAAAATAGGTGTGAGAACCAGGTTAGGTTTTTTTCTTTTTTTTTTTGTCTTTTTTTTTGTAGCACTTACTATATCTGTTTTACTAGGCACTATTTGTTTCTGGCTGCGGTCCTCAGCCTTAAAGATAGGTGAATTCCACGATTAGCACTTCGAATTCGGTGAGCACGTGCAATAATTTGCGAATTCCTTTCACTGGAACGTGCCACTGGTCGCTTTTGCGCATGTGGGTGCTTGCGCGTTGCGTCAGGCTGAATTAAACACACAGCGTTGTAGCTTGGGCGATGGCACATTGAGGGACGATTGATATAATGATCAAATCGTGTGTCGATATCAATCAGAAAAAAATGAGTGCGGACGCTGCTGTTCGGTGAACTATGCATTCCCGAACTTGTTAGATGGACGTCCGTAATATCTCTTTTTTTCTTTGATGGAATTGTTTTTGGTAATTTCCGAGTGGGTTTTGGAAATGTGTACCTGCATATATGTATGCTTTTGGTCGCATCAATATTGCAATGGCAGGAGCGGTAGGTTATGTTGGCTGATTGCGCAAAATAAATTTCAAACCCCAGGGATACAAAGTTTTAGCTTTATTTAAAATCCGGTAAATTGAAAAATAAATGTGGATTTCAATCTTACCTGCGGATAAATTGTAAATCCACTTTGCGGGTTTGAGAAATGTTAACACACCCTTTCACGCTCACTGCCTAGATGAAAAAGAGCGTGGGAATAATTTCTTTTGAAAATGGTGGGCCCTCTATCCGAACGATTTAAGTTCAGTGGCAATTGCAGCTGATCGGTTGATATTTTAGTTATAGGTTGGTAATAATGTCCGGTTTGAGTTTTGGTAAAGGGGAGCAGCAGTTAAATTTAAAATTTAACTAAAGAAAAAGAAATAGTTTTTCGGGTTTAGGGTGTAGGCGTATGCCACACATGGAAAGGCTGGTCGAGCTTCACATGCGCAAAACTGCTTTGCGATTGCACCCACTATCTCAGATGCAACATGCCTATCAACGCGCAAAATCCTGCGAGACTACGGATGCGACTTTTGTTAGTATGTGCAGCTCCGCCAGACAACACGGTGTAGACGAACCATTGGTTTTGTGGATTAAAGCAATGCTAATGAATAGAACGTTGGTTGCGGATGCGGATTGTGACCGCTATGTTATGACGGGCGTAAGCAGAGGCTGCCCGCAAGGCGGCGTTCTGTCTCCACTGCTGTGGTGTATGCTGGTCGACTCTCTGTTGAACGCACTCAACAGTTCTAATGTATACGCTCAGGCGTACGCGGATGATGTTGCCGTGCTTTCTGTTGGTTGATGCCTAGCGACTGTAGGCGGCCCTTGACGTGATCGACGAATGGTGCACTAGGAATGGGCTCTCGGTCAATCCTCTTTAAACTGAGGTTGTTCTCTTTACGAGAAGGAGGAAGCTGGTCGGGTTGACTCAGCCAGTGTTAATAGGCGTCACAATCCAACTCTCCAATGAAGCAAAGTTTCTGGGAGTCATCCTGGACAGCAAACTTCTTTGGTCCAAACATGTTGAGCTGAAGACTTTTTTTTTTTTTTTGTTTTTTTTTTTTTATTAAAAAAGGAAATCGAAATCCCAGAGCACTCAGACTTGTTAACGGTCCATTGTACTACCAGGCAGAAATCCTCCTTTTGGTGTAGAGGCATGTGAATGGGTGGCGTATGTTGTTGTTCCCCATGGGGAGTGAACCTGCACCGCACGGGTCACAAGCCAACACACTAACCTCTACACCGTCGCCACCCTTGAGCTGAAGACTGCCAAGGCGCTGTCTGTTTTCTGGCAGTGCAAAGGCATTCTCTGAAAGACATGGGGCTTATCACCGAAAAGAGTCCTATAGATTTATACGGCTATGATAAGACCATTTATAGCATACGCATCGGTTGTTTGGTGGAATAAGCTTTCACGTAAATACGTTACTGCTGCTTTTGCCAAACTCCAAAGGCAGATATGTATCCGCTGCACGGGGCCTTCCCTAGCACGCCTGGCTCCGGCCTAGATGAACCTCCCGCCCCTTGATGTTTACATCATGGGCTGTACATTCAAAGCTATCTCAGGTCTAAGAAGAGGTGGCTTTTGGTATAATTCGCACTGGAGTTTTGATGAACTTGCGCAACGGTTGTCCTTCGACTCCTGTCTTATGGAAATGCCGTGTGATGCGATGACACCGGAACTTCGGCTAAAGCGCAACTACGAGGTCGACTTTCCTCGCGTTCAGGACTGGCTCTGGCCGGACTCTGAACCTGGAAGGCAATGCAGTCGAATCTTCACGGATGGCTCTAAAACCGATCAAGGATCTGGTGCTGGTGTCTTCGTGGAGAGCGAAAACGTTAGACGTTTTTTTTCCGTTAGGCAAATATACGTCAGTCTTCCAAACAGAGACTTATGCTATCCTAATGGCCATGGACTATGTTACGAGGAACAGGTGGAGGGGCGACAGTCAGGCTGCGCTTAAGGCCTTACTCAAATCCTTAACTACCTCCAAAATAGTACGTGAATGGAAGATATCTCTGAATTCGGTCGGAAGGCTGAATTCACTTAAACTTGTCTGGGTCCCGGGTCATAACGGGATCACGGGAAATGAGATCTCCGATGAACTTGCTAGACAAGGCTCAGAGGGCGGCTTCTCAGGACCTGAACCAGCGATTTGTCTGCCTGCGTCCTCGGTCAGGGCTTCCATTGACGGTTGGGTTTCCTTTGAACACAATCGCCGTTGGCATGACTCTCCAGGGTGCAGACAGACTAAGCTAATTCTCCCCGACGTCTGTGAGAAATCCGCGGCATTCTTGTTGTCTCTCAACAAAAAAGACTGCAGACAGACCACTGGCGTTCTTACGAGACACTACGTTTTTGCAAAGCACCTTAAGGTGCTAGCCTAAGCGATACCACAACTGCGAAGCCTGTGGAGAAAGCGACGACACTGCGGAACATTTCCTCTGTGATTGTCCTGCTTTTGCTCGTATCAAGTGGCAGGTATTTGGTGCGGATATGGTGAGTGAAGCGCCTTCTCGTTTTTCTTAGAAATAAATTCCCACAGTAAAATGTAATGTGTCTGCCTGGTAGTACAATGGACCAGTATTGAGTCTGAGTGCTCCAGTGCAGAAAGTCTCACACACCCCGACAAAAAAAAAAAAAAAAAAGCCCACCGGAACCAGTATTTTTTCAGTGTATATGTGACTATGCCTAAGCACTTTTTTTTGCTTCCAGGGTACCACTCGAGTTTTTACTGTCTTTCCCTGATTGGCTCCTATAGAAGACACTTCTTGCAGCGAGTGTCATATAGCCACTGTACGTAGGTTTTGGGCAAAAAAGAATGAAAAAGCCCGACAGCCAGAACTAATTATTGACCGAGATAAAAATGAAGATCCATTCAAAATTTGCCTTCTTTTAACTAAAAAAAAAGAAGGTTTTCA
>OX454527.1:48917592-48990991 GCA_949715645.1 Portevinia maculata
TAGCAATAGCTTTGTAAATCCACTAAAGTCTCAATATAGTTAGAACCCAGTTTCTTAGATGCAAAGTTATTTTCTAAAGTGTGAAGTTTGGGAAAAACTTATGGCACGAGTACGATAACTAGGGCGCCAAGAATTGATAACGGGTTTTTGTAGAAGGGTTAAAAACAAGCATTTTCTACTATGGGAGGGGGGTCTATCTTGTCCGTCCCGTTTAGGAGGTAGGGGCAATTTTAGAAAAAAGGACTTAAATTGAAAAAAAAAAATTTAAAAATAACGGCAGCACTTACAATCAAGTTCTTTACCGGTTTTGAAAGCCAGAAATCTGTCGTATAATTCTAAATTTAAATTAAATTATTTATGGCAATAATTTTTGAAAAATTCGCATGCAAACTCAAAATGTTGATAAAATTTTTTTTTTTTGCAAATAATTAAGCTTTTATTTGCACTTAGAAAGAAATTTATCAAATGGCCTTCCAATACCACCGAACGAAAAACAGTCATGGAATGTTTTTAGAACTTGCGACGGAATCCGATCCCTTATGTAGTAGGTTGTGTGGACAGGAGTCACATACCCATCCTCCCTCCTATATACGACAAAGTAAGCCACTATATCAGAAAAGGAATAAGTTCGAGCAATCTTCAGGTAAACGTGTTTATTTATTAAAAAATACCTAAATAAATGTTGTAATTCAAAGGCAATTTGTGAAAGCAACCAAAAATTCATAGACGTTATTTTTCGGATTTCCTGAAAGCTGTCATGATGCAAACGTTTGGGAAAGCAGTCTGTGATGTTTGAACGCAGCCATTCGGAGATGTCAACATTGACAGCTTACATGGAGAGAAAATGAATTTAATAATATAGTATTCTGCTTTTCGTCCAGACCATTCTTATTTTTTTATACGTTTATCATAATTAACATAAGTTTAATAAATTGAAGTAAATAATTAAAAGACGTGTTTAATTCAAGGGTTTCTACAAAGCACTTCACTGACGACGAGGAGTTGGGAATTGCTTTGCAGAGCAATCAATTTTATTACAAGTGTTGAAGCCTGAAATCACGTGTTTGGTGGTTGTTCCTCGTGGGTAATCGCATGGCGAAATCCGGGAAAAAGGTTAAAACTGAGAGAGAATCTATAGAAAATCAATCCGATAACTCTACTTCTAACATTATTCCATGGCATCGATTGGATCAATAGAAGCATTTGATATAACAAACCCTGCATCGTGTGGCTCATATAAAAAACGATTTGAAATGTTTCTACTAGCTAACAGCATCACAACTGAGGAGATCCAGAAAGCGACGTTTCTCACAATTTGTGGAGCTCAATGTTTCAACTTAGTAGAGTCACTCATTTCACCGAAAAAATTGGAAGACCATACCTACAAATCCATCGTGGAAGAACTTACACAGCACTTCACACCAGCTCCATCTGAAATTGCGTCGTTTTATAGCGCGATCAATAGAACAACGAGTCTGTCGCTGAGTATATTGCAGAACTGCGTCATCTCATAATAGATTGTAATTTTGACGGCAATATGGTAGATCGAATGCTCCGAGACCGGTTGGTATGTGGGTTACGTAATACTCATTTGCAGCAGAGTCTCTTAGCGGAAACGAAACTTACTCTGAAGCTAGTCCAAGACCGTGCGATTGCTGCAGAGACCGCAGACAAAAACCAACTAGTTATACAACAAGGTCCCCAGCAAGATCAGGTCCATGTAATAAAAAACAAACCACAGAAACACCAACGCCAAACACAGCATTCACGAGTTACAGATGACTGGAAATCAGAGGCCAAAGGGAGTAGGCAAAAACAACAAAACTGCTATGGATGTGGGAATAGTCATGCTCGTTCCGCATGCCCATTTCGTACTGCTAAGTGTGACAAGTGTGGACGTATAGGACACATCAAAAGAGTCTGTCGTACTAAAGTAAACAACAGTGTTTCAAACACAACAAAGCATCAAGTTAATGCAATCTGGTAACCATCTGGCAACCAATGGCATACAATGTGAATTTGAGGTCGACACAGGCTCAAATTATTCAATTATATCAGAGGTCAATGCTAATAAGCTTTGGAGCCATAACCTACCTAAAACTATTGACTCAGACTTGAATCTTTTTGATTATGGTAATAATCACATTTCCATTACAGGTCTTACCTATGTCGACGTTGTTTACAACAAGAAGAAAAAACCTAACCTTCCTTTGTACATTGCAAGTGGAAATCATACAAATGTCCTGGGCTGCAACTGGTTCGATAAGCTGGGAATTGTTGTTCAAGGTGTTCACAACGTGCGTGCTCCAATTGAAGACCTGTTGGAAAAGTATGCAGCGCTATTTGCAGAGGAACTAGGTTCGTATACGGGTGAAAAAATGTCATTGAACCTCGATCCAGCTATACGACCTATCAAACTTCAAGCAAGGAAAGTTGCTTACGCTCAGCGGGATGCAATAGAAGCTGAGCTAGAAAAATTAGTTCAACAGGGGGTTCTAGAACCAACAGAATACAGTGAGTGGCTCACTCCTATAGTACCAGTCACCAAATCTGACGGATCGGTTCGGATTTGTGGTGATTACAGGTGCACGGTAAATAAAGCACTGTCGCCACACTGCTTCAAAACGCCAGCAATAAGCGACATTCTAGCTTCGATTCCGAAAGGCAACACCTTTGCAAAAATAGATTTGGCTCAGGCCTATCAACAGTTGATTGTTGATGAGGAAACGGCTAAGGTACTTACAATTACAACTCATAAAAATGCTTTCAAAGTTAAGAGGGTCCCATATGGGATTTCTGCTGGACCTGGAATATTTCAACAACGAATAGAGAATATCTTACGAGGAATAAGTAGTGTTATGGTATACTATGATGACATCATCGTGGCTTGCGAAAACACCACTCACCTCATTGAGACTCTGGGAGAAGTTTTTCAGAGATTAAAAGAGGCTGGATTACGGTTGCGCAAAGAAAAATGCCATTTTGACGTACCATCCGTCAACTTCCTAGGGTATATAGTCGACTGCAGAGGAATTCGTCCATCGGATGATAAAGTTATCGCAATAAGGGATACTCCAGCTCCAACGGATAAAAAAAAACTTCAGGCCTTTCTAGGACTCATCAACTTTTACCATGCTTTCCTAAAAGGCAAGGCGACAATTGCTGAACCTCTCCACAGACTCCTGGATAAGAATAACAAGTGACAATGGAATACAAACCACCAAACCGCATTTCAACAACTTAAACGAATTCTGACCAGTGAAAGTATTCTGATTCATTACAACGAAAAATTACCGCTGGCATTAGTGTGTGACGCATCTCCGTATGGATTAGGAGTTGTTTTGTCACACAGTTTACCAAACAACCAGGAGCGTCCAATTTCATTTTACTCTCGTACTCTTACACTTTCGAAGAGGAACTACGCGCAGATCGACAAGGAGGCCTTGGCGATTATCGCAGGGGTTAAGAAATTCCATAATTTTCTTTACGGAAGAGACTTTTACATAGTGACTGATCACAAGCCTTTGCTGGGGTTATTTAATCCAGAGAAACCAACTCCAATTATACTGTCGCCGAGGATGCTTCGATGGAGTGTGTTTTTAAATGGGTATAATTTCAAGATAGTGCACAGGCCAGGTGATCAAAACTGCAACGCTGATGCGCTAAGCCGACTGCCCATATCTTCACCGGTTGCAGACGAATTACAAATTAATATGTTGGAGGAGTGTGATGCAAACATCCTTCAATCAAGCGATATAGCGAAGATGACTAAAAAGGACACAATTCTAAAGCGTGTGTTTTCTTGGTCCTTAAAATGGTGGCCTGCTGTACTAACGGAGGAGGAGTTCAGACCGTTTCATCAGCGTCGTCATGAAATATCGGTAAACAAAGACTGTTTACTTCTTGGTGACCGAATTATAATTCCAGAGATATGCTGAAAATTTTACATGCTGGTCATCCAGGAGTAGTTAGAATGAAAAGTCTTGCCCGAAGCTACCTATGGTGGCCGAAGATGGATGCAGACATTGAGCTAACAGTCAAAAGGCGCATCATCTGTCAACAATCTCGCCCAGAAAAGTCTCAGTCTCCTATTCATCCTTGGGAAGAAACTTCTAAGCCATGGTCACGGCTACATGTAGACTTCGCAGGACCTTTTCAAGGTAAGATGTTTTTTATTCTGGTAGATTCTTATTCGAAGTGGCTGGAAGTCAAATTAGTGTCTACAACAAGCACTAGTTGCGCAATCAACAGTCTTCGATCTATATTCGCAACCCATGGATTACCAGATTCAATTGTATCTGACAATGGTACAGCCTTCACATCTGAGGCTTTTAGTCAGTTTTGTAAAAGCAACTTAATTTCACATATATTATCTGCTCCGTTTCATCCTTCAACCAATGGACGGGCAGAAAGGATGGTACGCACCACGAAGGATTATCTCAAACGTAATAACACTGGATGTGTTAAGCTTCGCCTGGCAAGATTCCTGCTACTCAACCATACTACACCAACAACAGTTACTGGTAAGTCTCCAGCAGAAGTTTTGTTCAAGCGCAGACCAATGACTTACTTGTACAAGATCCACCCTGATAACCAATCCCTTCGTTCAACAAAAAGAGATCATGTTAAAGGTAATGATCTGCCACTACAAACTAATGAACCGGTTTGGATACGAAACTATTCAAGAGGACCACTCTGGATTCCAGCCAATATAAACAAGCAAACGGGTCCAGTATCTTACTTGGTAGCAACTGAAGATGGAAATACTGTTCGCCGGCATTCGGACCAACTTCGACATAGGAGCCCAGAACCTCACGCAGAACCGGATCCAATACTAGGTCATAATAATACTGATGAAAGAAATGTTATCGAACCACAGCCTCATTCAACACACCTCAAACTAATCAAGCCTTACCTACACCTAGACGTTCCAAGAGACTTCGGGAATTGGAAGTTCAATCTAAGACGGGAGGAGTGTGATGTTTGAACGCAGCCATTCGGAGATGTCAACATTGACAGCTTACATGGAGAGAAAATGAATTTAATAATATAGTATTCTGCTTTTCGCCCAGACCATTCTTATTTTTTTATACGTTTATCATAATTAACATAAGTTTAATAAATTGAAGTAAATAATTAAAAGACGTGTTTAATTCAAGGGTTTCTACAAAACACTTCACAGTCCAATCGGGAAGAAATTAAGGGCTAATTCCAAGCATGTGGTAGACTGTGGACATATTTTAGGTGATTCGGGGTACCCTTTAACAACCTACCTTCTTGTGCCTTACCGGGACAATGGATATCTATCTTCTATGCAAAGGCAGTTTAATTTCGTTCACAGTTCCACCAGCGTCCGCATTGAATAGGCGTTTGGGAGACTGCAACAAAAATTTAGAATTCTTAAATACGTTGACATAAAAAAAATACAATATTTAAAATATGTTGCTCTGGCCTTCATCGTTTTACACAACATTATAATAGAGAAAGATGGACTAGGAGAGGATATAGCTTTTGAAACAATGAACTCAGAAATTGATGAGCAGAATCAGCAGGATTAGCATAATCAAAACAATTCAACCACAACCGAAGAAGCGAAACAAAAGAGAAATCAAATTGCTATGCTATTTTGTTCATAAAGCCTTGTTTTAATAAAATAATGAATTTAAATTAAAAGTAAATACATTTTATTCAAAAACTTCAAGAAAAAGAACAGCAAACATAAACAAAAAGAAAATAAAATTAGGTAAACAAAATTCATAAATTAGTATTTAGGTACTTGTAAAGTAAGTCTTTTTAATTAGATAAATTGATCAATGAATCTTGGAGACTCTTGATTAGTTCCAATCTACGTTTTTCAATTTTCATTTTTTCTTTCTCTATTGCAACAAGTTCTTGGTGCTTCACATCATCATTCTCTGCTTCCTTTTTTAAAAACGTAAGAAGTGCTTCGTCCTTTGTAGTGGTGCTTTCTTTTGGTTGGGGTTTTGAAAAAGGTTTCGTCCTCAGCGGATTCGGTTTCTTGAGGTTCAGATACATTTTCATCATTTTGCTTTCCAAACGTTGAGCTTGAGCGCAAGAGGTTTTGTGGGGGACATACACTGTGTCTCCCACCGTAGGCTTTATCAAATGTTTCAAAATAGTCCCACGTTGTTGCATCCCATCCTGACTCTTTATTACGTTTCTTGATAGGTACGTTTATAAATTGTCATCAGATTTTCAAAATTTTTCTTTGCATCAACAACATCAAACTCAAACAAAGGATGTGTATTCTTTATATCGATTATAACTGCTCTTCACAATGAAAGTTTTTTCTTCTTTCCAGCATTAAATTCCTTTTCCATATGAATTATTTTATCAATCAAAAGTTGTACTTTATTTTTATTCCACACTGAACCTTCGTCCTCCCTTTGAAGGCAATAATTTAAATTATTTTGTACAAAAACATTAATAAAATATTTCCAATACACAATCTGCCGACGCCGACGATAGAATGATGTTTATGAACGGTAGGTACTGCAGTTGGGCTAACTTAGTTCGATCGGAAATCTGCTTTAATGAACGCGGATAATGCAGTTCTTAGTTAGTTTGACGTTTATGAACTGACCCAATCACTTCACTTTATTAAACCGAAGCGTTAAGTCTTAATTTCCAGTCCGCTATCGCCATTTTAATATTTCAAATTCCAATTCATTTCGATTTGACCTAAACATAAGGCAATTTGTGATGTCTGATAGAGATGGTGTGATTATTATGCTGTTGGACAGTGTTGCTGATCGTGTCGTTCAAACAAGGTAACGTCTGATGTCTGGTTTGAAAAGACCAACAGCTTCGTAATATTACCTTACGAGTATTAGAAAAAAAATAGAAGAAATATTGCCCTATTCCATGGGGCCAAGAATATCTACAACAGATATTTCATTCAAAGAGTCAACTGCTTTTACTCAAAAATACGAATTGATTCGAAAAGAGATTTCGTCTGCTACAAATTATGTTCAACACAATCTTCCATTTTATACGGCGCCTATTGTACCACTACCCTTTTTCCGATTTAACTTCCTCGTTCACTTCTCTTTTTGAAAATTTAGTGGCTGCACTGAAGGTAATCGGATCACAGAGGGTTTTCTGAAGCGGAAGTATTCTCTGAAGCTGAAACATTCAATGAAATTTAAAGATCTTCGCATTTGAAAGCGGGAAGTAGCGCTTGGTGCGAAGTCCACTCCTAAGCTTTCTAGTTTCTTTACCAATTCGTTGCGTGTTTGCACCATTTTGTGTTAAATTTCTGGAAATTTGTATTTTGGCAATAATTAATCAACTAATAAAAGTAAAAAGTGGGGCCCCACATCCAAGATCTTAGACAATAATGTGTTTTCATCTTTTTATTTGTCTAATTTTTAACAACGAGAATAGAGAAAATGATAATTTTGAAAGGCAGTGTAAAATACTTCACAAATTTGATTTTGTTTGTCGATTTTCCAAGTGGGACAATTCATGCAAATGCGGGACGAATGGTCATTTTATTGTAAGGCATTAGTTGTTCCTACCACAAGAAAATTTATTATCCAATATGTTGTATCTCATAAAACTATTTGATATTCAGAGCAATTATACTGACTACTGCCACCAGCATAGCCAATATAAGGTTATTTGCAATTATCGTTAATGCTCCGTTGTCCAACTGTTCGGTATTGCATGCGTCTGTATTGCAAATGCTGCAGGCGTAACTGTCCGATGCGTCACATTTCAAATCTGAAGAACAACCACGTTCTGTTAGCGGCACTGGTTTTGTTCTGTGTTTGACAACACACTGATCATTTGACAGATAATTGGGGCAAATCGATACTACTTCTGGTGCAGCTCTGCACTTGTCTTCGCTCTCAGAACGACAGATGTAACAACTGCGTCTGTCAGTTGGATAAATCTGTAAAATCAATATCAAAAAACGCAATTCATATCCAAAACCAATGTGTGTCTGAATCATATTAACTACCTCTTTATTGCAACCATCTCCGGTACACGTGTGACAGAAAGCATTGTCTCCTTCTAGACAATTGAGAAAATCGCCAACCCCCAATGAATGCAGGCATCCTCTGCTAGTGCTTCTATCTGTGGTTAAAATAATCGAAGTCAATTCAGTCACGAAAACATACAAAATCACCTTTCTCCACTTTCGAATAACACTGGGTGTTAGCGGAATTTTCACATCTAGCAGCTCCCAAAATCAAATCTGGCTTAACAGCGCACCGAATATCGGTCTTAGAGTTGCAGACAGCACAAACATTAGAATCGGTGCAGAGGATAAGTTGTTTAACAGCGCTATTTACCTCACTCTCGGTCAGCTCACTCCTGCAACCCATTCGTTTGACATTCATAATCTCATCGAACAGCATAAAGCACTGATCGGTTGTGCTAAATGCAGAACATTCCCTTTGAACGGGGACCTTGCAATCTCCTTCGCATAAATTACATGACAGGCGAGTTTCTGGCAACGCCAAGGACTTTTCCATCGCTGCCAAATACTGTCATACAGTCCTGGTAGGGGTTGCCTTCACATTTTTTAATAGGAACTTCTGGGAATAATGCACAATCACCTCTCTTACAAGAATAACAGTTCAATGGGAGATCCTGGAAGATACCGTAAATCTCTTCAGATGTTTTGCGTACATTATGCGTGTTGCAGCCTTCGCCAAGACAGATTCGAAAGCTTCTCAAATTGTTCGGATCACAAACGAATTCCGATTCACAACCACGTGTTGTTACGCCTTTATTATAAAAGGAAACACAGTTGTCGGTTTGATTGTATAGAGGACATCCGCTTAGAGAGGATGGATTTGAGTGGCACTTGCTATCAGTATTGGAACTACAACGTTGACACTGCGGGCGACCTGCGGGCACGATCTGAAAGAGAAAGGTTTTATGTTATTTTGTATTCCCATGTCTGTAAGTCGTTTGACTAATGCAATTCGATGTTTGACAAAGTAACACTAAACCGATTTTACTTCGAAAGAAAGAAACAAGTACTTTAAAATCACTGTTCTCTAACTTGGTCGAATCAAAAGGATTCTTTTACTTTACGTCAATTTTTTACCACTGAACTTGTTAAGCAATTACGTAAAAATGTAACCTGTCAATTAACGATCATTCAATCAAGTTACCATTGTATTGCATTCTGATTCGCTGCATGAGTGACATGTTTTATAGTAACTCGTCGAACAATTGAAGTAGTTTTCTGTATTTTGGAACAAGCAGCCTCACACGGTCACTCCACCTTAAACTGTACGATATACTTGTCATGATGGTATACAAAGAGCATTCCCTTACCATTAGGTTCTGAAAATTCAGCATAACAACTATTACGATTACATGCTTCACGATCTGCCACCGCAGTCGGTTCAAGTTCACAATTTTTATCAGTTCTAGAATCACATTTGTAACAATATATCTCCATCATATCGTGCAAACTATTACATCCATAGGTATCGCATAAACGCAATTTCTTATCTTTAATTAGTGCAACCAAATCCTCTTCTTCAAGGTCACTGCGACAACCCGATTTGACAATTTTGTTGGTGTCATCAAACAACACATAACACTGTTCTTCTGCTGTGTATATGGGACATATCTCAACATCTTGTTTTTTGCATCCACTTGGGTCATTGCATTTAAAACACTTTATGTGCTCTTCCGGAAACAGACCCGAATTACACCTGTTGTCGCTGCACGTCGCACACAATGGATCTCCGCCATCGGAACACAATTGACTGGCCTTAAAATCCCTGTCATCTAAACACGATCGTGATAGGTCATAAGTTGGCTTCTCATCGGTCTCATTTCGCACAAGTAACTCTACCATACAATATTTATGACATAATCGCATGGTTGATACGTAAAGTGTATTCGATATGCATTCTATACTAGTCTTCGAATTACAGGAAAAACAAACAACAAACTCGTTTAAATCATTTGCTGTATTGCAACCACTCGACAAACAATTGATGTATCTTCCTTTATGGTGGTCGCAAAAATTGCTGACAAAATTGACAAATTGCTTTGCCAGTGTCGGAGTCAAAAACAGTGGCACATGTCTGACTGCCTTCACATTCTGTTTCATTCGACGAATCTTCACACTGACCTACAGAGTATGATTGGCAAGATAAACTAGATACTGTAAAAAGAAATGAAATCAAAATTTAATAATTTATTGTCAGGTTTATGATAACGTTTATCGAAAAGTCTTTAAATCGTTAGATACAAGTGAAGGTAAGAAAAGTTACCTCAAAGCCCACAAAAATGTATTAAATTTTTTTTTATTTTTATTATTTTTTTTATTTTATTTTTTTATTGTCTTAACTTCTTTGTTTCTTTGAGTCATCTTCTTCTTCCTTAATGGCGGTGAGGCTATGATCAGGACCAAAGGGATCAAAACCCTCCCACTTAACTGCATCCCTACGGTTTCGCCTGTGGGGTTCGCCGGTTCGACCTCAGAAAATAATAGCAGGCCTTAAGATTTTTAATCACTTCGTTACTGAGTCCAGTCAAATGTTGATGTTGCTGCATTTGCGCGATCCAGTAGTTTTCAGGCCCGCCTATTGCCTTTTTGATAGGGTTTGTAGAATCCTTGCTTTGACCATGACAGTATACCAACTGAACCGGTCGCGCTCAATTTTTTTCAAAATAGGTTCTTTGAAGTGAAGGCTTCCTCGCATCTTCGTCGTTAATTTGCCCTCATACTTTTTGTACGCTGTCCAACATTGTGAACTATATGTGAGCGCCGGGCGCACAACTGCGGTCAAAAGCCTAAACTTTAGCTAAGGGGGCATTTTTTGGTCAGAGAAAATGACAGTTTTCCGGTCACTTTATCCACCCTAAGTTAACGCGATGCTTAATGTCGTCATCACAGCTTGCTTCGTTTTTAACCATAGATCCCAGATATTTGAACTTTTCGAACCTTGGGAATAACTCTTATATTGATTTAAATGTTTCGTTTGGTCCGAATGAAGTTTTGCAATCCAGATTTTGGAGAATGTGTTGGATTGCTTGTGGTCGAAACTTTATGCCCCTCATTGAAGAACGCAAAAATTAGGCCCCAAAACTCGAGCAGAAAGCTAGGTTAGGTTAGGTTAAAGTGGCTGTCAACAGAAGGCCGACACACTTAGACCAGGATTAGGTCCATTGTGATGCCACACGGATCGAGGGGTTTCCCACTACTAGTTAAACCATTTAGAGCTTCTTATGAAGCGCGATAGACTTCTAACGTCAACGTTAGCCAAGTCGTTAAGATTGTTAAGCAAGAAATCTCCCAGATAAAGATTTCTATTATGGGAGAGAGCTCGACATGTGCAGAGAAGGTGAAGTATAGTCTCCTCCTCCTCCTCGTCCAAGCAACTTCTACATAAATCGTTAGAATAAACGCCAAGCCTCGATGCATGCTTGCCTATCAGACAGTGCCCTGTAATGGCACCTATAGTGGAGCTAATATGCAGTCGGTTTAGTGAGATCAGACTCTTAGAGCGTCGCAGGTCCAGCTTTGGCCAGATGTGTCCTCCGCGAAGGGTCAGTCACCTTGACGTGTGTACCATCATTGCATTCGATGGTGCCGGTGCGGAGGCTTACGGCGCAATGACTCAACGGACTGTGCTGTCGCTAGTAGGGTTACCTATGGCAGCCAGTCCCCTGAGGAGTGCCAACTAAGAACTGCCCAGGACATTCCGTCCATCCCCCACCTCTACCCCCCCCCCCCCCTCATGATCCTTTGACCCACCCTCTCTCACTCCCCTCCCTCTCCCCGTCCCGTACCCGAACCTAATTCCAGTGGTGGAGCGAGCATAGAGTAAACCGTGCCCAAGGATGAAAGGTTGGGGGTCAAACCAACCGCGTACGAGCTCCCTCAGGTGCCCAGGCGAAGACCTTGAGGTAACTAAATGCCTTACCCCGGCATGGCGGCGCTGCCGGGGCGGACAATCCCTTCCGGCCTTACTCGTGGGATTCAAAATTTCAAACTTAACCAAAAAAACACAAAACAAGGATGTTGACGATGATACGCTAAGTATCGGCGGTGCGGACGACACAATAATGGTGGAACCGCACAACACACAAAATGAGGCTCTAGAGGCCGGAAACATGGATGAAGAGATATCGAAGGAAAGGGAAGAGCAGCTGTTAGCTGAACCCTCCGATGAGAATATCGAAGTAGTGGCGGTGAAAAAGAAAAGAAAACTGTCCCCTGGTCTGCTGAGGAAAAGGGAATTCAAAAAGGCCAAGCACATCTATGGCATTCTCACCGCCAAAGACAAATCCAGCCTAACGGAGAAGGAGAGAGCCACGCTAGAGTGGTCCAGAGAAGTCATCGCACAAGACATTCTCACGAGGCCCATGCTGCCGAGACCAACGATTGTGCCGAAAGACGAGGCCAAAAAGCGAGGTTCAAATAAGCCGAGGGATGCGGTCGCTAAGATGGACCCCAAGGCCCAGAACAGAAGCGCAGACAGGAAAGAGGTAAAGCCGATCTGCAGGGAGCCTAGCAATAAGCCTGGCCCTAGCGGACTACAGCTAAAGCCGAACGCAGGAGGTAGAAGAAGTGAGTTCGCCTCAAAGAGAATGCGGTCTTCGGAAGACTCTTCGAACGCCCCGAAAAAGGCCAAACAGACAACCACCGTGAGCCTCAAGGGGGCGCCAAGCACGGGGGTCACCAGCCATGGGGGCAGATATAGCGAGGTAACGAGGAACCCGCTACAGCTAGCTGTGTGGACGCCAAAAAACCGAGCGGGCAATATGCAGTGGAGTGTGGCAAAAAGATAGAGCAGGCCTTAGGCTCAGCGATTGTCAGCCACATACTTAAGAATGCAGGTGCAAATGCCCCCGCCTATGGCAAGATGAGGTGGATAAAAGCAATCACCTACATCGACTGTAAGGACCAGGCTTCCAACGACTTTGCCAAGACGGTGATAAACGGCCTAGTACTCTGGGAAGGAGCAATACTTAAAGCTGTCCCCATAGAAGAGGTCCCCAAGAAGGCAAAAGGGAGAATTGTCATCCCCGAAATGGGGGTGCGCAAAGAGGAAATACTCCGCGTCTTACAAGCGCAAAACCCCCAGATACCTATGAAGGAGTGGGAAATCGTAAGCACGGAAGAACCAAGAAACGGTGCCAGAGGTTATATAATCGTCTTCGATGAACCGCCAGCACTCTTGAAAAAAGATATGCAGATGTCGTTATCTTTTGCCGCAAGCGAGGTTACCCTCAAGCTGCTGAAACGAACTGCAGAGACCGAAGAGGCGACCAACGCTAGGAGGGAGGAGACTATGCTCATCAATGAAGATAGTCCAAATCAACCTCCACCACAGTAAAGTCGCCTCAGACAACTTGAGGCTGCTCCTTGAGCAGGAGCAGCTGGATATGGCCCTAGTCCAAGAACCATGGATCAATAATGATCGAGTGATGGGGCTAGGGTCAAAAAACTTTAACACCTTTTACAGAAATGATAGAGGAAAGGTGAGATCGTGTATCGTAACAAACAAGAACCTTCATGTACTAATGTTATCTCATTTCAGCACAGGTGACTTGACGGTAGTGGAGGTTAGAGGGAAAGAAGAGAACTGCACGGTGGCGTCAGTGTATATGCCCCACGATGACGACACATCAGTCCCCCCGGATTCGGTAAGGGCGCTTGTATCAGCGTCCGAAAAAGGTAAGAAAAACTTAGTCTTAGGCGGTGACGTTAATGCCCATCACACTATCTGGGGCAGCTCAGATATCAATTCAAGGGGCGAGGCTTTGTTTGACTTTGTACTCAATTCCAACCTTCTTGTCTGCAATAGGGGTAATGATCCAACCTTCATTACAGTGAACAGAAGGGAAGTATTAGACGGAACCTTTGTATCTCAAGACAGTTCCGTCCAAGTTACGAACTGGAGAGTGTCCAGCAAGGCATCGCTTTCAGATCACTGCTGGATACTTTTTGACATACAAATTACACCCCAGGATAGGAAAATTTTCAGGAACCAAAGAAGGGCGAACTGGGAAAGGTTCAACTCAGAACTCCAGAGGTTCAAGAACGTATGCCCGGTAAAAGACCTTAACACCGAACAAGAAATCGACGACGCAGTCGAAACGCTTACTACGGTGCTCTCGAATTCCTTTGAAAGATCCTGCCCAGTTAGCAGGAAAAATGGGAAAAAACGCCCACCCTGGAACTCTAAGATCGCGGAGCTAATGCAGGCATCGAGATCTAGATGGAACCTCGCAAAAGAGGGACTTATCGAATGGACGACATACAAGGAAAGCGTTAAACTCCTCAAAAGGGAGTTAAGATTCGCCAAGAGGAACTCCTGGAGAAGTTTCTGCGAATCAGTTGAATCCACGACGGAGGCGTCGCGGTTGAGGAAAATCCTATCAAAAGCACCGATACCGCTGTCCTCGCTAAGAAGGAACGACGGTAGCTGGACAGAATCGCATGAGCAAACGCTGGCGGCACTGACAGAAACCCACTTCCCTGAATGCACTGATGTACGCGATACAGTTACACAGGACACGAGACGGGGAATGGATGTAGATACAATCGACGAAATAATCGACGAGAGAAAGATAGCCTGGGCAATCAACTCGTTTGCCCCCTTCAAAGCTCCAGGAGTGGACGGTATTCGGCCAATAATGCTTCAAAAGTCTGAGGAAGCTACTATCCCAAGGCTGAGATGCATCTACTCAAGCTGTCTAAGGCTATGCTATGTTCCGATGGCTTGGCGAGAGGTGAGGGTAATATTTATCCCAAAAGCAGGGAAAGCCACCCACACAGCACCGAAAGACTACAGACCTATTAGTCTGTCCTCATTCCTGTTGAAAACAATGGAACGACTACTTGAAATGTATGTAAGAGTGGCTATAGGCGACAACTACCTCTCGGACTCACAGCACGCATACATGACGGGAAAATCTACAGATACTGCACTGCACAGGGTAGTGTCAGTAGTGGAAAGGTCCTTGGAACACAAGGAATACACTTTGAGCGCGTTTCTAGACATAGAGGGTGCCTTCAACAACATCGAGGCCGACGCGATTATGCACAGCCTAAGAAGGGCCCATCTCAATGACAGTCTCTGCGACTGGATTGGTCTTATGTTAGGCACACGACGGATTAAGTCCTACCTAGGAGACATGTGCATTGAGAGGAAAGTAAGCAGGGGAACACCACAAGGTGGCGTCCTCTCTCCACTCATATGGCTCCTGGTAATAGACGAGCTTTTAAAGACACTGGAGAGGGAAGGCTTCATTGTAAGCGCTTATGCCGATGAGTTGCTGATTGCCCCCCGTCGCGTGCGGACGTGTTACTTTTTCTATCGCAATTTCGGTGCCAGTACATCGTCAAACATATGCACACCGGCCAATACAGTTCGCGAAAAAAAACAACAACAAAATCGCGCAGTGTGTGAGCAAGCAAAAAAAATAAATCCACATAGAGCCAGTGCCGGTGGCAGTGCTGAAACAAAAAAATCAAAAACAAAAGCGAAAAAAAAGCAACAGCGTAGGGTATCCCTCCGTCCCCCATCCCACTTCATCGCTGTTGCTCTTTCTTGACTATTGCATGTGTCGTTCGATTATCGTTTGGGCGCTTGCAATGCTTGGGTAAAGGCAGCATCGGGCGAATAGCGGAGTCGTGAGTTGTTGATTTTGTTGGTGGACCAAAACAAATTACCGTACGGGCATAACACCTGCGGTAGATTGTTTTGGAAATCTAACGTATGTTTTCAATTCACGGCTTATGCTTAGTTAGCGTCGGAGTTGTGTTTTCTTTTATGTTTGTATTTTCTAATGTGTAGGAATTTCGTTGTGGATGTCAGCAACATTCGTGGGTTGAGGAAAATTTTTTTTTCATTATACGCCCATGTTTTTCATAACAAACCAGCTGTTTTGGCACTTAGTGAAACCCAGGTTAGCGTTGGCTCTGATTTAACAGAGTTTAGTCTACCTGGGTACAACTTAGTGCCATTATTCTTTCCCCATCGCGGTATCGCCGTTTATATACGTAGTGACGTAGCCTACCAACTTCAGCCCCAGTATGGTCAGTGTTCCAATCCGGAATTTAACTTCATTTGGTTCAAATTTCATGTCCGTAGGCAATTAATACACTACTGTTTTATTTACAGAAGCCCCAACTTGGACAGACATTCAACTTATAATGAGTTTGATGCCCTGTCCGATTCCATTACAAGAATTGTGACCCTTCATCCTCGTTCTGAAATCGTTATTGCGGGCGATTTCAATATACACAATTCAGGCTGGCTTCGACATTCTGGTCAGACAACACCCGAAGGAAGGTACGTCGAGATCTTTGCTGAGGTAAATAACCTGACTCAGCTTTTAAATGAGCCGACACGAATACCGGACATTAGCAGCCAAACTGCCAACACTTTGGACTTGTTTCTTACCTCTCACCCCGATAAATACGCTTTGAACGTATTATCGCCTCTAGGTTCGTCAGACCATTGTATCATATCAGCGAATTTCTCGTACTCCAACCACATAGTTAAAGAACAAACTCCAAAAAGAACCGTATGGCAATACGAGAAAGCCAATTGGGAAAAACTAAACGGTTTCTTTAAGAGTTTTAACTGGTCGCTGTGCTTCCTCGACAGCGACGTGGATGCTGCTGCTGATATGATCACAAACATAATTCACCTGGGCATGAAATCTTTTATCCCTAACAGGATTAAAAGTATCAAACCCAAGGCTAACGCGTGGTGTGACTCGAGCTGCAAAGAGGCTATCAGGTTAAAAGAGGTAAGTTTTCGGCTATTCAAAGCCAACCCATCTGAGGAAAGCCGTAAAAAGTTTAAACGAGCCAGAAATGACTGCAATGCCCACATTAATCGTGTCAAATTCTCCTATGATCAAAAGTTGAGGCAAAAAATACTACAAAGTCCCACGGGTAGTAAAATTTTTTGGTAATTTGTTAAAAACATCAAGAATTCGACCTCATCATCCGTCCCGACACTCATTTACAATGGCATTTCAGCTGTCAGCTCTATAGATAAGGCCAATCTGCTTGCTGCTCACTTTGCAGTCAGCTCAACGCTCCCAGATTGTGCTTTGTCTCCCCCTGTACTCGAGCGCGTAGAATTCTCCATGGGACCAATCCACTTTCGCACTCGTACAGTGGCTAGAGTACTTCAAGATCTTGACGTTCACAAATCCGCTGGTCCAGATGGTATTTCCCCTATCGTTCTGAAGAGGTGTTCTTCATCGCTGGCAAAACCATTGCGTAAGCTTTTCCATCTGTCCTATTCTTCAGGACTCTTTCCGGGAAGATGGAAAACAGCATTTGTCCAGCCTGTACCAAAAAAAAGCGAATCTTCTTCTCCATCCTCCTACCGACCAATTGCACTTACGTCCCTTCTTTCTAAGGTCATGGAAACGCTGATAAACCGTCAGTTAATGAAATATCTTGAATCGCGAAAACTTCTTAATGACCGGCAGTATGGTTTTCGTAGCAACAGGTCCACTGGTGATTTGATGACATATCTAACCGAAAAGTGGAACCAATCTCTTCATCAAGGTGGTGAAAGTAAGATCGTTGCGCTTGATATTTCAAAGGCATTTGACAGAGTTTGGCATCAAGCTCTCTTGTCGAAAATGCGTGCATTTGGAATCGATGATACTCTCCTTCAATGGATTAGAAATTACCTTTCGGACCGTTCAATTCAAGTTGTTTTGGACGGTTTCAAGTCTGCAACTCACCAAATAAATGCTGGTGTCCCCCAAGGCTCTGTTCTGTCCCCGACTCTCTTTCTCATTTTTATAAATGATCTCCTGTCTGTTACTTCTAATCCAATCCATTCCTTTGCTGATGACAGTACCCTCAGCTTCTCATATTCGTTTCTTGGGTCACGCCCCTCATCTTCGGGTGTGGAACTGGAACGGCAACGTATGTTAAGCTCATTAAATTCCGATCTTAACAGTATAACTCAGTGGGGTAAAACCAATAGAGTGGAATTTAATGCTTCCAAAACTCAATGCTGTCTCCTGTCATTAAAGCAAAACCCACACACACTGCCATTATCTATGAATGGCACTTACATCGCTGAAACCGAAAGACTTTCCATTCTCGGTATGTGTGTTAATGACAACCTTCGTTGGAATGACCACATATTCGATGTCGCCAAGAACGCCGCGAAATGTCTAGGCTTCCTTAAGCGTTGTAAGAAATATTTCACCCCTTCTGATCTGGCTACAATTTATAAGGCGTTTATTCGCCCGAAACTCGAGTACAACGCTCATATCTGGTCCGGGGCACCAATAACTTATTTGGAGCTACTTGACAGGATCCAAAAACGCGCGATAAAACTCATTGGCGACCGAGACATCGCGAGATCGATTGACTCTCTTAGTCATCGTCGTAATGTCTCCTGCCTGTCGTTATTTTATCGTTATTTCCACCATAAGTGCTCAAACGAAATAGCCAGTTGCATTCCTCCCCTTGAACATTTCAACCGCAATACCCGCCATGCAAGGAATGCTCATCAGTTCACCCTCAAGTCTGTGTTCGGACGTACAGTGAAGTTCAAAGAATCTTTCCTCAGCCGTACAACACGAATGTGGAATGCTCTTCTCCGCTCCATTTTTCCTACACATTATAACCTACAGACATTCAAAACCAATGTGCATCGGCATCTCTCCTTTTCTTCTCACCCTAATTTCCTTAACGCCCGCGCTGTGTAGCTAATACATTATAAGGGTCCCAACCAATCCCTTTAGTGCGCTGGGGGTAAACCCAGCGAAGACAGAAGTTCTGCTGTTCACAAAAAGAAGGACATTACCGGTGTTTAAACCACCAAGTATGGGTGGAGTGGACCTGCAAATATCCAAGACAGCAAGGTACCTGGGCATTATCCTAGACTCCAAACTCACTTGGAAAGAAAACATAGAGGATCGGGTTAGAAAAGCGTACGTGGCACTATATGCATGCAGACGAACGTTCGGTAATACGTGGGGATTCAAACCATATGTGGTACACTGGCTGTACACAACCGTGGTGAGGCCCATTCTCACGTACGGCGCGGCGGTATGGTGGAAGGCTAGTGAAAAGAAGTGCTATCTTTCAAACCTCACCAAGGTCCAAAGGACAGCCTGCATCGGGATAACGGGGTCATTAAGGACTACACCCACTGCAGCCATGGAGGTTCTACTTAATCTCGTACCCCTGGACATCTACTGCAGCAGTAAAGCAGTAAAAACGGCCATCAGACTCAGAGAGTTGGGACTGTGGTCTTTTAAACCATACGGACATGCCTCCGTGGAGACACAATGGAGTGCATCGAAAAAGAAAGTAGCTACTGACTACTTACCCCACACCCTTGTCTTCAAAAGGAGATTCGATATCAGAATCCCCCAAAGAAGCGAATGGAGTAACAAAATGGTCACGAAAGAAGAGGAGATAGCTATCTACACCGACGGATCCAAGATGGACGTGGGTACTGGTGCAGGCATCTTCTGTGAGTCTCTGGACCTGAGTGAATCATTTAGGCTCAGCAATGAATGCAGTGTGTTCCAGGCAGAGACAGCTGCGATCACTCAGGCGGCCAAGGAGGTACAGAGGCGAAAAATAGCCGACAAACACATCACCATTTACTCTGACAGCCAAGCGGCTATAAAAGCTATGGAGTCAGTAGTAATCAGGTCAAGGGCGGTGTTAAGAGGCATAAAATACCTAGACGAGATATCAGCTGCCAATACGGTAACCTTATGCTGGGTACCAGGTCACAATGACATCTCGGGCAATGAGAAAGCGGACGAACTAGCAAGGAAGGGATCGGAGATGAGTGCATCTCTGGCCCTAACATCCATAAGAACCCCGCTAAGCACACTAATGCTAAGTATCGACACCGAATCCTTGAGTAAAGCAAACTTACGTTGGATCAATCTTGATACATGCAGACACACAAGAGAGCTCTGGCCAGTGGTCAACCAAACGAAATCAAAAACCATGATCGGGTTTAACCGCAAAGACATCCGAACACTGACTGGGGTCCTCACTGGACACTGTATAGTGGGCCTACACGCGGAGCGGCTGGGCATACTGCACAACGACTACTGCAGGAGCTGCAGGGACGTTGAAGAAATAGAATCTATACGTCACCTGCTATGCGAATGCCCTGCCCTTAGAAGAAAAAGAGTGAAGATTCTTGGCAGCTACTTCTTTGAGGAGCTGGAGGATCTGGCTGCTTTAGTGCTAAAGAAACTCCTGAGATTCACATATGAATCAGGGTGGTTCTGTTAAAGCGTATTACCGAGCTGTTAAACAGCGGTTTCCTTTATCTCTCTTTTCAGGTTCCCGGAAAATTTTAAAGAATCCCTAAATGGACACAATGGACCCAACTGTTGGTCTAAGTGAGCCGTGACACCCGTCACAAGGGCATCCATATACCTACCTACCTACCTTGGCCAGATGTGCTTAGTCGCTAGACATGTATTACTACCTGTTCACCTAAGGTTTGTTCTCTCGATTGCAGATAGCTTGAATAAAAGTTTGCAGGTAGCGATTGGGATACCCAGAGAACCCTTTTCAGGTAAAAGGGGGAGTTTGGTTCCCTTTTTGGTGAGTTCATCAGCCCTGCAGTTTCCTGGAATATCTCTATGCCCCGGCACCCAACAGAGGTGAATGTTAAACTGATCCGCCATCTCCATAAGAGATGAACGGCAGTCGAGGGCTGCAATGGAGTTTGAAGATACTGAATCCACGGACTTGATCGCGGCCTGACTGTCCGAGAAGATACAGATATCCTTTGTGGATATCACATTTCTCTTCAGCCACCTCAGGGCTTCTTTTATCGCCATAATCTCCGCCTGGAATACGCTACAGTGATTAGGAAGACGGAAAGAGAGACTCAGATTTAGCCTTTCGGAGAAAACGCCGCCACCAACCCCGTCACTAGTTTTTGATCCATCGGTGTAGAAGTGGATCGCTTTAACTTCCACAAATTCAGCGTCCTCCCAGAATGATCTGGAAGGAATAGTGACTTGAAAGTTCTTTCCAAACTGTAATTGGGGTATGGTGTAATCTATGTTTCCTGGGAGAGACTCAAATGAGTCCAGAATGGTGGTGTGGCCAATGTTATTGTTAACCCACTGCGAGGTAGCCTTAAGGCGGACAGCAGAACAGGCTGCTGTTTGCCTACTAAAAATGTCGAGTGGTAACAGATGTAGCAGGATATCTAGTGCTGCAGAGGGGGTGGTACGGAGTGCTCCACTTATGCACAAACCAACTGTGCGTTGGACTTTGCCAAGCTTAGCACAGTTTATAGCTTTACTTAGGGCAGCCCACCAGACAGCAACCTCATATGTGAGAATCGGTCTTACGACCGATACATATAGCCAATGCGTTATGCGGGGTTGTAGACCCCACTTGTTGCCAATGGCTTTTTTGCAAGAGAAAAGTGTCACTGTGGCTTTTTTTACCCTTTCTTGTATGTTGGGTTTCCAGCTTAACTTCCTATCGAAGATAAGACCCAAGAACTTAGCTTCGTCAGAGAATACTAATCTTATACCACCAATAGAGGGTGGGTCGATGTGCGGAATCTTGTGTTTCCTGGAGAAGAGGATTAATTCTGTTTTGTGGGGGTTGATACCCAAGCCACAGCGATTAGCCCATTTTTTTTAGCTGGTTAAGAGCGTTTTGCATGAGTTCTTTTATAGTATTGAGGTACTTCCCGGAGACGGCTATAGCAATGTCATCCGCATATGCAATCACCCTGCAGCCCACCCCTTCCAGATATATCAGTAGCTCATTCACCACCAAATTCCAGAGAAGGGGGGAAAGGACCACGCCTTGCGGCGTGCCTCTACTGACAGACCTCCTGGCGGATGAAACGCCCAGTTTTGAGTTGATAATCCGACTTGTGAGCAGTAGATTAATCAATTCACCAAGCGAACCCTCCACATTCAGTGCTGTCAGTGCATCCGTGATTGCAGATGTACCCACGTTGTTAAAGGCGCCTTCTATATCCAGAAATGCAACCATAGTGTACTCCTTGTGATGAAGGGAGTATTCAATAGTGCGTACCAGAGAGTGAAGGGCAGTTTCAACTGACTTTTGAGGAGGAATGATGATAAACTAATAGGTCTCAGGTCTTTTGGGCTAACATGGGAGTATTTCCCGGCTTTTGGTATAAAGACCACTTTCACTTCTCTCCAAGCCTGAGGAATATATGCCATTTTTAAGCAGCTGTTCAGAATCATCTCCAATAGTTGTGTGATGATATCTGAAGACATTTGTAATTCGGCAGGTATTATGCCGTCTGGTCCTGCAGACTTGAAGGGCTTGAAGCTACGAGTATTTAGTGCCCAAAGCAGCTTGTCCCTTGTAATCAGACCTTGAGAATGAGTCACCTGTGCCAGTGATCTATTCAGATCAGTGTACCCGGTAATGTTGGAGCTACCTGGGAAGTGGGTATCAAGTAGCAGATTGAGCGATTCCTCGCTAGATATCGTCCAGGATCCATCAGCTTTCTTTAGACAGCTGGGCATAGTTGGATTTGAAGCTAGGATTTTTCTTAGCCTTGATGCCTCAGAGACTTCTTCTATTTTGCCACAGAAGAGTCTCCAGGATGATCTTTTGGCTTTCCTTAGCTCTTTTTTGTATAATTTGAGAGCTTCCTTATAGGAGTCCCAATCAGTAAGTGATCTCGAGCTTTTAGCGCGATTGAAGAGTTTCCTGCAATTATTTCTGAGTGGTCCCAGTTCCTGGTTCCACGATTGTGGCTTTCTCTTCCCCATAGGTCGTATGAGGGGACAGGAAGCGGACATCGCTTTATTGAGAGCCGAGGTGAGCTCGTTGACCTTGCCGTCAAGCTCGGAAAAGTTACAGAGTGGACTTAAAAGTTCAGAGGTAACTAGTCCGCGAAGAGTTTCTCTGTATTTGGGCCAATTGGTTTTCCGAGTATTGCGGAAAATAGGTTGGCAGGGAGGATCAACATTGAGGTTGAATTGAAGATAACGGTGATCAGAGAAGGAGTGATCAGTCGAGACCTTCCAACCCGTTATCATGTCGTTGATGGTATCGGAGACAAGAGTAATGTCAAGGACTTCTTGTCGATTTTTGGTAATGAAAGTGGGTTCATTACCTATGTTACATACAATGAGGTTGGTGCTTAAGATATAATCAAAAAGTGACTCAACCCTGTTGTTGATATCCGAGCTGCCCCATACGGTGTGATGTGCATTAGCATCACAGCCGATTATAAGTTCAGCATTCTGCCTCCTTGCTTCTTCAATCAGTCTCTCCAGGTTATCACCAGAGAGAGGTCCCACGTGGTCGTGGGCGAGATATGCCGATGCCAACCAGAGTGATCTGCCTGCAGTCTCCAGTTTCGCAGCAGTTATATCCCGATCGCTGAAATTAGGGAGTAAGTAAGCATTAAGGTTTCTTTTCACTAGTATGCACGATCTTGGTTTACCTTTGTCGGTCACATACAGTGAGTAATATCCAGGAGTCTTGAGTCCTTGAACCAGGTTGTGTACAATCCATGGTTCTTGGATCAAGACGACATCTTCCCCGCCTTTAGAAAAACGAAGAACAAGAGCGACCGAAGCCTTGATAGAGTGTTGGAGGATAATCTGGATTAGCTGCAGCATTGTCGCTACAATCCTGAGGCACCTCCACCGCGGTGTTATTTAGGCCTTCCAATTCCGAAGACGAACTGAGAAGTTCATCTTCACTCAGAAGAACCCTGTCAAGGAAATCGTCAGTTTCCATATCCGATTGGATATCGCTTACGGAGAGTGACGATTTTGCAGTTGCCGCATGATCGGCGGATTCATCGTCCTCCAGCGAAGGGAACGAGGTAGATGGCTCATCATTCGAGAGTTCAGGGTGAGGAGAAGGAGGAGGAAGTTTTCCCGCCTCGAGTTCGTCCTTCTTGTACACCCTCATTTTGACCTCGATCCAGCCAAATCGTATGAGGCCATCTCATTTTTTGCCAGGGGAGCCAGGGTTTCCTGATTGATAATGACTACCGCACATCTGTGGGAGCCCTTTTGCTCCTCCAGTTTCGCCACCTTCCAGTTATGGGTCGGTAGAGAGGGGTTGCTTGATCTTAGAATGTCTAAGACGCCCTCTGGAGTGGATGGATTTGGGGGGATCCATATGCGCGATCTTGGCCGGCAGGGGATATCCTCCCTCGCAACGACCTCGAACCTTGCGCCGGGCCACACCTCTCTAAGCCTACTAATCGCAAGCTTATAGTGGTCAGCCGATCTTTGGTCACTACATGCGACCAGCTTGATGTGGCCTTGATGCCACCTGCCTTCATGGATTAGCAGCGGTGGTCCCGGGTTTTCTCTCATGAATGAGGAGTAATTGCCCGAGAGCGCAGATATTATATCATCCCATCTTTCGTGGGAGATAGTGCCGTCTATGTGACTACGGTCTATAACCGCGACCACAATTTTATCCTTAAGGACCTCGCTTAAAGGCCTGTGAGATGCGGTAGTGGGAGGGTTGCCGGTGTTGTGCACCCTCTGTCTCTTGGGAACCGAAATGGTCCCTTCCACTGATCTCTGGCGTTTTGTCGACAAATCCCGCTGGTTTTACTGAGGATTTGTTGGGCCCATGCCAGTTTCGCGATTTGGTCCGGGGTCCTGTCCTTCACCGCGATGTTGCCACACATACGCTGGATCCGGATGGCATTACGACGATTTTTGTAGTTCGTCGAGGACGGATTGCGATGACGCGATCCGGCGCTGTTGGTGTGGGTAGGACCATAATGCACAGTCCCACCCCCGCCAGAATTGGGTTTAGTTGTGGGTTTAGCGCCGACACCAGAAGGACCATGAGAACGCACAGTCCCTCCTTCAGTCAGCCTAACAGACGCGGTGGTAGTTGAAGGGCCAGCAGAGGGGGGACCATGATGCACAGTCCTCTCTCTGTTGGGAAGGGGTTTTTTTTGCTCGCAACCGCTAGTGGAGGGACCATGTGTGTCCACAGTCTCAATCCTAGCTGGTGCCACAAGAGCTTTGCCGGTAGACAGTTTGGTCGCCGTACTACCGTCCGGTTTTAAAGGGGAACCGGCCGTAAAATTTTTTTGTTTTGTTTTTGTTTGTTTTGTTTTGTTTGGATTCATATTTAAGTCCCACGAGTAGCGGAGAAAAGAGGTCCATCTGCACAGAGATCCGCATTGTGCAGATAAGGCTAGTTAATCCGGAGGGCGCCAGGTATCCGGATACTCCGTGCGCGACTGAGCTATTTGATGACTGGGCCCTCAGCCAGGCTGACTCTCGGCACGGGTCGTATGACACCTTACGTCCAGCCCAGGTGGTAAAGGAGGGGAAAGGGGAAGGACGTATTGTCCTGTAAAGGCCGCATAGTGGTACACTTAACTGCGCTTTGAGATAGAAAAGAGGAGAGGGGGACGTAGAGTCCGGGTCAATACTTGGTTGACGCTCGTCAGCAGCCTGTCTGTCATGGGTGGCCCTTAGACAGCATAGCCCGTTGAAGCTGCGCCATAAGCCTTCGCACCGGCACCATCGAATGCAATGATGGTACACACGTCAAGGTGACTGACCCCGCGAAGGAGCAGAAAGCTAAAAGAGAGCCGAAATTGAAAACATTTATGCTTCCTACGGAACCGAAATAATAAATTCTAAGTGTTTTTAAAATCCGCCCGCTGATACGCCCACAATTACAAAAAAAAAACAGTTTAATTAAAAAATCAAAGTTTGCGCTAAGAAGCTGAAATTTGCAATATATACTCTCAGCGGTCCGAAATGCTCCTGTATGTAAATATTTTTAAAATTCGGCCACTATTTAAAAAACCGTTTTATTGAAGAAATCATTGGAAATAAAAAGCCTTTTCTTCACCAAGTAAGTAGTTAAAGTCGATTTGAACACTTTAAAGAGGCGCTTTTAGCAAAAACTTAGGTTTTTTGATAAAATCCTTTAAATGGTATAAACAAAAAATGTATATCCTTCTTACCAATTCACCCATACTTGGATTTTTTCACGCCCACTTTCTGAGGGATAGGAATAGGAACATGTTATCCAACAGTTCACCCAAGTGGAATGTAGCTTTTCCTTATGTTTGTTTTTCTTTCTAAGGATGCAAGCAAAATGTTTCAGGACTCAGTTCAACCGAATTATAGAAGAGGAGCACGTCGGTTAATGTTTGATGTTTAATTTAAGTAGGAGGAAAACAATAAAAATAAATAAACGTACTGCAAACTTTAGACGCGTTTTATTGGGAACTGTATGCCAGCTCAACAAAATTATATACCTTAAACAACAACAAACCACAAGTGATCATAAATAGTGAAGCTAAAGTCTTGGAAATCTGGAATATGATGACACCCAAGTGGGTTTCTGAACCTAACCTAAGATTTCTAAGCTAAGCTGCGGAAATTAATTCCAATTACTACCCCGCAACTATCCACACTCATTCGCTGGATTATTAGTAGAAAGGAAAAATTAATTTTAAAGTTAAGATTAGATTAATAGTACGGGATTAATAAATTCAAGACTTGCTTTCGTGAATATATTATGTACGTTTCAAGATACATTTTAATTTCACTGAAAATCAATAGTTTCACAAAAGAGTTGAAACAACGCCAACTATAGTTAATAAGGAGTATGATTCCATATGTATTCCAAATTTGACATTTAAACTTAAGGCGAATATAAAAGTGAATATAGCGTTTTATTGTGACATCGATTGCTGAGCTTGAAATAAGTTAGATAAGATAAAATCAAAAATTAAAAAAAATAAAAACAGTATGTATATATAGACAAGATTCTTCTTAACAATTCTTCCATAGGTTTTTTGCCACGTTTGCCAAAAAACGAGTTTTTCTTTGACGTCTTTATTATGAATGACTGTGTTTAGAGTACCTACCTACATGCGAGCGTTGTTAATCCTACCAAGCAATTTTTGTTACATGCCATACCAAGGTGTGCCTCTCATGCACATTGTATCGAATTAAATAGCTTACTGTATTAAATTGTGAAACACATATGTAAACAAAGAGTTATATACATTTTATTGATTCTAACTTTTATTGAACAAACATCAATACATAAAATACCCATTTATTTTATTTCTTTTCTTTGCAGTTTCTGCAATTTAATGTTTTCTCCGAATGCTCAACACATACTGTTATGTTAGGTTACATATATCATATATATGTTGACATTCTACTTTTTTTAAGGACAAATGTAGCATCTTCTTCTTTTTATGGATTTTTGAAAGGGACCCTCTGCTAGTACGGTTAGGTTTTTCAGTGTGGCTTCTATGCAAACCAACCAAACTGCGCCGGCTGATATGCTCCATCACTACTTCGGTCGCCATTTTTTTCAAGAAAATATTACGAAGCTTTCTTTTTTTTGATATATTCCACTCGGGATAAATATTTTTCCAAACAATGAATAAAGCTATGCTGCAGTAATCAATCATATTGAAAAAAAAGGCTAAAGGCCACCTGTTGGTCTTGCGCTTCACCGAATATGCATGTGCCATTTGATCTAAGGTATCGACTCCTCCTTTCGTTGAATTATAATACAAATTTATTTCTGATTTGTTTTTATTTGACAGATCGGTGATGTTGTCATGATGCATGGTCGACAAAATGATCACAGCTCGATTTTTTTTGGGAGCGTAGGATACTACTCATAGCTTTTGGAAAGCCAAATAAGTTGCTCTCTGTTTCCCGACGAGGAGTATGTAAAAAATTTGATGGTATACATCTTTTGCTCCTCCGTATCGTTCCTACGCAAGTCAGGCCCTTAGACAGCAAACTGGAAGCAAGTTCAAAGCTGGTGAAGTAATTGTCGAATGTAATGTTTCTGTTGGTCCTAATAAAATGTTCACAAAGCTCTTCAACATCTTTTGCGCTAAGTTTTCTGATCGCTTTGGTCCTTCCTTTCCCAAGTATGGTACCCTACGTTGTGGAGAGCTAAAGCCCCTGTCACAAATCCACCAAATTTTCATACCATACTTATCTGGTTTGCTTGGTATATATTGCCGGAACGATACGCGACCCCGAAAGGGAACCAGTTGTTCATCAATAGTTAGGTTGCAGCCGGGAATATAATGCTTCGATAAATTTAAATGCTTCCTTTCCCACAGGTCTCTAATTGGAACAAGTTTATCTTTTTGCCGTCGAACAGTCCTTGTGTTTTTATCGTCAAATCGAATAAATCGCAAAAATTGGGTAAATCTGTTTCGTGACATACCTACATGCTTTAGATAAAAAATTTCCATAAAGAGGGCACCAGAGTTCGTTGTAGTCAATTATTCCTTGCTTATTTCTTCCGGTAGTAATAAACAGGCCTAAAAATGATCGAATTTCAATATCGTCAACTGGCTTCCATATTGTCCCAATAGTACGAACAGCTTCTATATTAGTGAAAATCACTATACCAATAGTTGCATCATCAAAAAACAACCTGAATGCATCAAATGGGGTATCAATGTCTACCCCAGGTGGAAACTTCACCTTATTCAAAGCTGTTTCAATAATGTTGTGCCCTCGAGTTTTTCCCTTTGCAATTGATGTTGATTTCCATGCCGTGCCATCTTTTCCAACAAAGGTTTCTGAATAGTTTAGCAAATCATCCTCAACTGCATCACTGTCACTTCCCTGCTGTTCATCGCTAACTTCGTCGGCACTTTCTTCAAAATCTATCTCGATAGAAGAAGTATCATCATTTCCATTATCTTCATCCTCACTAACTCATTCATCACCATCCATATCATTTTCCTGTATTGCAGCGATAATCTCAAGTTTAGTTAGTGCTCTATGCCGATCAGTTATAATGTCTGTACATTAGAAATTTAGGTAGATACCATGTATTTAGCATATGTAATGCTGTAAAAATTCGCATTTTATATTTTACTTACCAGATTTGAAAAAACACAGAGTTTGAACTAATGTAAGCCAATTGCAAATATGTAATATAAAACAATGTAAAATTTACCTATGCACTAAGCACTCAATTCACGGATCAACTGGTTGCAATTTATTTTCACACAAATTGGGGAATAATCCTGCGTATGCAGTTGAAAAAACCCTAAAAAGGGGGAATCGCCTGAAAAACTTATAGGTATGGGGAATCCCCATCATGCGCGGTGAAAAGAATTTTGAAGAAGGGAAATGTGAATGCATATTTTAGGAGATTATTCGTCACACATTATATCGAGCAATGAAACGAATGTGCTGCTCCTAATAATATTTTTCATATTTGCCTCGGGAGCTCACCTTGGTAGAGGGTGTCAGTAAAATATGTTTATCATGATATCTAAAATGCTGTAAATATATTCAAATTTATTTTAGTTGTTTTATGTGTCAAAAAGCAGTTGTTTATAATACTAAAAGACACAGTTCGATTAAAATTGTATCTAGAGAAATATAGCGCTTTTAAAATGCAATGTGCCTCTGAGGCACACCTTGGTAGGAATAGGGTAAATTAAATATATAAAGCTAAAGCTACCTGTGACCTAGGACTTGAGTTTGTCGCTATGTTTTTATAGTTTGTGGTTTGGCACCAGTTACCCTTTTCGCATGGATTTTTATCTTTCTTGTATAGGGGGAAAAAGTAAATAGTAATACAATTTTCCCACAATTTTGTAATTTCAGTGGTGCCAATAACAATTACATACTTTATATTTTTATTGTTATATTTTTTTGCACTAGTGCAAACTTTGCGAATTGCTCTTACCGGCTTACCATTGAAAAAAGCACCACAACTTTCTTGCGTTCTTGGGTAAAATAAAGACAAAGATATGCAATAGCGCAAAGGTTTCGACCTCGAACTGCGGGGTATAATATTACGACTAAAGATTCTTCCATTCAAATATGTATCTCCGGCAAGTCCGTCCGTTGATCCTTTGGTTGGTCCACCTGTTTCTCTAAGGGCCTTCAGCCAAAACGGCTTTGTGAATTTTCTTCGAACTTCGTATTAAAGGTTTCATGGGCTTATTAAATCGTGGTCGCTTTAAATAACGGTAGGGTAGGGATGGGGAGGGTGAAGTAGATGCGACTCTTTATTTGTAGATTCGGAATAACATTTTTGCAAAAGAATATTTAAAAGCATTCTTCCTCTTATTTGAAACTTTGATATTTGTACAACAAATGCGTCGTTTCTGATTACAGTTTACGCAGTACCCTTATAGTTTCAAAAAAAGTAATTTACAAATCTGCCTCAAATACACATCCTATTCTTTCGAATAAAAATCATGCAATACAATACTTCATTGCTAGGTGCTGCTTACTGTTCAACTTACTTACTCACTTAACGGGCTCCTGACCAGTGAAGAGTCTCTGACTGAGATACTGCAGCCTTCCATCCCGGGCACGCTGATTCCAGTTCTCCAGACCGAGCGCTCTGGCATCCTCGATGGCTTGATCTTTAAAACGGAGGTTTGGTCTTTCCTGTCTTCTCGAACCAGGGTGCTGTGAGTCGAAGATCCTTTTGGCTGCCATTATTTTCTATTCGTTCAATATTTTCGAGCCAATTTACAACGACATTCCAGTCGTCAGCTCTTTGGATAAAGTCAATCTGCTTGCTGCTCACTTTGCAGCTAGCTCAACGCTCCCAGATTGTGCTTTATCTCCCCCTGTACTCGAGCGCGTAGAATACTGCATGGGACCAATCCACTTTCGCACTCGTACAGTGGCTAGAGTACTTCGAGATCTTGACATACACAAATCCGCTGGTCCAGATGGTATTTCCCCCATCGTTCTGAAGAAGTGTTCTTCTACGCTGGTAAAACCACTGCGTAAGCTTTTCTATCTGTCCTATTCTTCAGGGCTCTTTCCGGGAAGATGGAAAACAGCATTTGTCCAGCCTGTACCAAAAAAAGGCGAGTCTTCTTCTCCCTCCTCCTACCGACCAATTGCACTTACGTCCCTTCTTTCTAAGGTCATGGAAACGCTGATCAACCATCAGCTAATGAAATATCTTGAATCTCGAAAACTTCTCAATGACCGGCAGTACGGTTTTCGGGGCAATAGGTCCACCGGTGATTTGATGATATATCTAACCGAAAAGTGGAACTAATCTCTTCACCAAAGTGGTGAAAGTAAGATCGTTGCGCTTGATATTTCAAAGGCATTTGACAGAGTTTGGCATCAAGATCTCTTGTCGAAAATGCGTGCATTTGGAATCGATGAAACTCTTCTTCAATGGATTAGAAATTACCTTTCGGACCGTTCAATTCAAGTTGTCTTGGACGGTTTCAAGTTTCAACTCACCAAATAAATGCTGGTGTTCCCCAAGGCTCCGCCCTGTCCCCGACTCTCTTTCTCATTTTTATAAATGATCTCCTGTCTGTTACTTCTAATCCAATCCATTTCTTTGCTGATGACAGTACCCTCAGCTTTTCATACTCGTTTCTTGGGTCACACCCCACTTACAGCATAACTCAGTGGGGTACAACCAATAGAGTGGAATTTAATGCTTCCAAAACACAATGCTGTCTCCTGTCATTAAAGCAAAACCCACACACACTGCCATTATCCATGAATGGCACTTGCATCGCTGAAACCGAAAGACTTTCCATTCTCGGTATGTATGTCAATGACAACCTTCGTTGGAATGACCACATATTCGATGTCGCCAAGAACGCTGCGAAATGTCTAGGCTTCCTTAAGCGATGTAAGAAACCCCTTCTGATCTGGCTGATCTGGCGTTTATTCGCCCGAAACTCGAGTACAACGCTCATATCTGGTCTGGTGCACCAATAACTTATTTGGAGCTACTTGACAGGATCCAAAAACGCGCGATAAAACTCATTGGTGACCGAGACATCGCGAGGTCGATTGACTCACTTAGTCATTGTCGTAATGTCTCCTGCCTTTCGTTATTTTATCGCTATTTCCACCGTAAGTGCTCTAACGAAATAGCCAGTTGCATTCCACCCCTTGAACATTTCAACCACAATACCCGCCATGCAAGGAATGCTCATCAGTTCACCCTCAAGCCTGTATTCGGACGTACAGTGAAGTACAAAGAGTCTTTCCTCAGCCGTACAACACGAATGTGGAATACCCTTCCGCGCTCAATTTTTCCTTTACATTATAACCTACAAACATTTAAAACCAACGTGCGTCGGCAACTCTCCTTTTCTTGTAATCCTAATTTCCCTAACGCCCGCGCTGTGTAGCCAATACATGATAAGGGTACCAAAAAAATTCCTAAATTATAAAAAAAAAAAAAAAAAAATTGAGACGTGTTTTTTTACTTTTACTTGTAGCCTTTTCAAATGCTTGGCACTCCGAAAAATCAGTTTTACAGTTTGATTTTGGCAGCAGAACGTTGAGAATTTGAAGCAGTTCCGATGATAGGTAAGTCTTCTATCTGCTTTTGTTGTCGCGTATTGAACACCCCTTTTCATATTATTTCCATGACGGTATTGATTACGAATGAAATTATTAACAACATTTTGGCTCCGACCAATTTTTCCCCCTTTTTTTTGGAAACAAATTTACGTCGATACGTTGTCGTTAAAGATCACAAACTGAAGTCATTGCCCTTGAGCCTAATCTGTTGAGCCAACCAAATGCAGTGCTTTTGGGGAATATAATGATAAAAAAAATTTCTAATTTACCGTTTCACAAATCGCGTTATTTTTCTCTCCTATGTTATGTGCCAACAATAATGAAGGTTCAAAGCATGCAAAAAAAGTAAATATGCAATAAACTGAGAGAGAAGACACATTACACGGAACCCCAGCATTTTTTGAAACTTTTCAGCTAAGCGGGATTGTATGTTTTAAAGTTTTTCTTTGATGATTTATGTAGATTCAAGAATTAAATTCGTGTTTTCGAAATTTTTTGTATTAGATTTTTTTATTATTCGTAAGTATGTCATAACAACAGTCCGCTGGCGTAAGGGTGCCTGGAGTGTTTGTTAATACCAGAAGGTAATCGGAAGGCAGAGCGTCTTCTGAAGCTGAAACATTCAATGAAATCTGAAGATTATTTGAAAATGGTTCTTTGCGTTTAGAAGCGGGAAAAAGGACTTGGTGTAAAGTTCATTCCTAAGCTTTCAAGTTTCTTTTTATTTTATCAATTCGATGCGTGTTTTCACCATTGTGTGTAAAATTTCTGGAAATTTGTATTTTGTCATTAATTAATTAACTGATAAAAGTTAAAAGGGGAACCCCACATCTAAGATCTTAAACAATAATTTGTTCTAATCTTTTTATTTGTCGACTTCTTAACAACGAGAATAGAGAACATAATAATTTGGAATGGCGGTTTTAAATACTTAACAAATTTGATTCTGTTTGTTGATTTTCCAAGTGGGACAATTCATGCAAATGTGGGACGAGTGGTCACTTTATTGTAAGGGATTAGTTGTTCCTACCACAAGAAAATTTATTATTCAATATCTTAACTATTTGACATTCAGAGCAATTATATTGACTACCGCCACCAGCATAGCCAACATAAGGTTATTTGCAATTATAGGGAATGCTCCACTGTCCAACTGTTCGGTATTGCATGCGTCTGTATTGCAAATGCTGCAGGCGTAACTGTCCGATGCGTCACATTTCAAATCTGAAGAACAACCACGTTATGTTAGCGGCACTGGTTTTGTTCTGTATTTGACAACACACTGATCATTTGACAGGTAATTGGGGCAAATCGATACTACTTCTGGTGCAGCTCTGCACTTGTCATCGCTCTCAGAACGACAGATGTAACAACTGCGTCTGTCAGTTGGATATACCTGTAAAATCAATATCAAAAAACGCAATTCATATCCAAAACCAATGTGTGTCTGAATCACATTAATTACCTCTTTATTGCAACCATCTCCGGTACACGTGTGACAGAAAGCATTGTCTCTTTCTAGACAATTGAGAAAATCGCCAACCTCCAATGAATGCAGGCATCCTCTGCTAGTGCTTCCATCTGTGGTTAAAATAATCGAAGTCAATTCAGTCACGAAAACATACAAAATCACCTTTTTCCACTTTCGAATAACACTGGGTGTAAGGGGAATTTTCACATCTAGCAGCTCCCAAAATCAAATCTGGCTCAACAGCGCACCGAATATCGGTCTTAGAGTTGCAGACAGCACAAACATTAGAATCGGGCAAATTGACATGCACATTACAATTGTTTCCGTTGCAGAGGATATGTTGTTTAACAGCGCTCTTAATCTCACTCTCGGTCAGCTCACTCGTGCAACCCATTCGTTTGACATTCATAATCTCATCGAACAGCATAAAGCACTGATCGGTCGTGCTAAATGCAGAACATTCCCTTTGAACGGGGACGTTGCAATATCCTTCGCATAAGTTACATGACAGGCGAGTTTCTGGCAATGCCAAGGTATTACATTTGGCACCATAGCACTTGGCACATGACGAATCAGTGCCACAATTGTCTACATGGTCCGATTCAACATCATCTAAACAAGTTCGAACCAGTTCTAGAATGTTAGCATCACTTCTACGAGGATACAATGCAGTTACACAGCCCTTTGCGCATGTTCGATGCGATTTGATGGCATTTACATCCTGAACGCAATTAGGATCATTTGCAGAATCACAATAGATGCATTCGATGTCGTCCATAGTAGACTTTATTGTGTTGCACCTATTCGATTTGCAGTTGAAACACAATTTAGGATTTGCCTCACAATGGGATGCGTAATCGGCCTGGATACTGTCTTCGCAACCGCGACTAAGAACTTTTCCATCGCTGCCAAACACTGTCATACAGTCCTGGTAAGGGTTGGCTTCACATTTTTTAATAGGAACTTCTGGGAATAATGCACAATCAACGCTCTTACAAGAATAACAGTTCAATGGGAGATCCTGGAAGATACCGTAAATCTCTTCGGATGTTTTGCGTACATTATGCGTGTTGCAGCCTTCGCCAAAACAGATTCGACAGCTTCTCAAATTGTTCGGATCACAAACGAATTCCGATTCACAACCACGTGTTGTTACGCCTTTATTATAAAAGGAAACACAGTTGTCGGTTTGATTGTATAGAGGACATCCGCTTAGAGCTGATGGATTTGAGTGACATTTACTGTCAGTGATGGAACTACAACGTTGACATTGCTGGCGACCTGCGGGCATGATCTGAAAGAGAAAGGTTTTATTTTGTTTTTTATGCGTATGCTGTGACTGTTTGACTTATAGAATTGGATGTTTGGAAAAGTAAAACCAAATTTTACTTCTAGAAAAAAAAAAATTATTTAAAATCGGTGTTCTCTTACTCGACCGAATAAAAAGTATTCTTTGACTAATTTACGTCAATCTGTCGTGATAAGAATTAAAAACCTAAAGAGTTCCATCAACCACTGAAGTTATCGCATTTATATTTGACAATTATATAACAATTTTACCTGTCAATTTACGATCATTTAATCGTGACAACTTACCATTGTATTGCATTCTGATTCTTTGCATGACCGACAGTTGTTACGATTCGACGCACAATCATAATAGAAATCGTCAAATGCAGACAAGCAACCGCGCACTGTCACTCCACCTAAAATAAAACGATGTAATTGCCAGTTGCATTAAAGAACGCAAACATCATTCTCTTACCATCAGTAAATTTGGCATAACAATTCTTATGATAACATGCTACACGACCTGTTACCTCAGTCGGATTGAGTGCACAATTTTTATCAGTTGTCGAATCGCATTTGTAACAATATTTCTCCATCATATCAACCAAAGCATTAGAATCGGAAAAACGCAATTTATTATCTTTAATTAGTGCATCCAAATCCTCTCCTTCAAGGTCAGTGCGACAACCCGATTTGACAATTTTGTGGGTGTCATCAAACAACACATAACACTGTTCTTCTGCTGTGTATATGGGACATAACTCAATATCTTGTTTTTTGCATCCACTTGGGTCATTGCATTTAAAACACTTTAAGCGGTGTTCCGGAAACGGACCCGTATTACACCTGTTGTCGCTGCACGTCGCACACAATGGATCTCCGCCATCGGAACACAATTGACTGGCCTTATAATCCCTGTCATCTAAACACGATCGTGATAGGTCATAAGTTGGCTTCTCATCGGTCTCATTTCGCACAAGTAACTCTACCATACAATATTTATGACATAATCGCATGGTGTAAAGTGGAATCCATAAGCATTCTATACTAGTCTTCGAATTACAGGAAAAACATTCAACAAACTCGTTTAAATCATTTCCTGTATTGCAGCCACTCGACAAACAATTGATGTATCTTCCTTTATGGTGGTCGCAAAACTGATGTATATCATCGCCGCATCCCCGACAAATTGCTTTGCCAGTGTCGGGGTCAAAAACAGTGGCACATGTCTGACTGCCTTCACATTCTGTTTCATTCGACGAATCTTCACACTGACCGACAGAGCATGATTGGCAAGATAAACTAGAAACTGAAAACAAAAATAAATAAATTGAAAACTAATAACTTATTGCTTATCGAAAATTCTATAAATAAATGGTTTAGATAGGTAAAGGTATAAACAATTACCTCAAAACCAACAAGAATGTATTAAAGTTAGATCAATCAATTTGTATCGTTTTTAACATTGTCGTATTTAACACTATAAATATATCTAACTTCATAAAAACAAGCAAAACAAAACCGAATAATCACGGTTCAGCCTAAACCATTAAACCAAGAAACCTGAAATTCAGTAGGGTAAATATGTCTAAATGGCCAAGACACGAGATAAAGCCGGATTTTCAAAAAATCGCCCTTTTATGGTGGACTTTGACTTCACTTCCTTCAACTTGTCATGCCATTCACAAAACTTTTTCTTACCAAAAAGACCACAATCCTTTTTAGACAATACTCTCCCGAGTATTTTGAGCTTTCTTCTATACTACACTTGATTATTGATTTTATCAAATGCGAAAATATTCAAAAACGATTGTTCCCGATCGAAGCTCTGGTTGGGGCGGTATTGGGCGCACATTGTTTTCTCTTTAAAGCGAAATGTATCTCGCTGATTCTGGGGTGCTGTGAACATACGAATGTAGATCCAACAGTGTTTGCGTGAAGAGGAAAAGGTTCATATAAGACCAAATTTGTGATATACACTCCATAGCACTTGATCAAGGACATGTAATTTTTTAAACTTCCCATTATTTATGGAAGTTTTTGTAATTGGGCCAGTAAGTTATTATAGTTTTAAGTACAATGTAAGTATGTTAAACTGGGCATACTTAGTAGCCCTAATTGACAGGTGTATGGGTTTTTTAACTCGCAAACCAAAAAAGTAGAATTTCTTTATCAATATAAGAAACATTACCTGGGCCCTGTTTCATAAAAATTGACAATTGCGGAGAGTGACAGTTCTCGTTAAATAAAAAATTGTCATGTCAGGAATTTGTCGAGCATTCTCATGAATTCTCTGACAAATTCGTAATGACATTTTTTTTATGGGACAGAAAAAAAAACAATTTGCAAGATGTATTTTTATTTTATAATAAGCTGTGTGAACGTCACGAAAAATTATTCAAAATATGACAAAGAGAAATTTGTCAAGACAAGTTATTCAGTATCTGACAAAATAAATTTTGTCGTTGTTTTTAACTGACAATTATGTAACCTGTCAATATTTTTTGAAATGAAAATTTTTCAGACAAGTGCGAAAAATTTGTTCAATTGTCACCTGTCAATGTTTATGAAATAGGGTCTTGGTCATCCGCTGCGTCAGGCGTCTCGAAGGGAGACACACGGAGAAAAACTATTTGTATGGTGGGGCGGTAAGCCGACAAGAAAAAAACTGTTCCATTCACACTGACACACGCACCAATAAAAGTTGACTTAATAATATTATTTTTTTTTATTTTTAGAGAATATATTTTTTATAATTTTGGTTTTTTCCGTATTTTTTTTTAATACATATATAATTTATTATATATAATATATATTAAAATATATATAAAAAAGAAATATATAATATATTATATATAATATATTTAATTATATTAAAAAAAGAAAAGATCAAGGCTTACAATTTCTACTAAAATAAACGACTGCTGTGGTGGTTCTTCGGCGCCTGGGTACAGACCGATAATGGTCGTCTCAATTGGGCTTGTAAGCTGGCTAATTATTAGACAGTGAATTAAAGGGCGAAATATGCGCTGGCGATGTAAGCAGGTGAATGATGCGCTTGTATCTATGTATTGATCCACGTGGGATATCTCAAAAAGCAACGCTTCGGGCACATCTCGAGCTTTGTAAAATAGGTCTATATTTCATTTTAGGATTTTTTTTTTTAAAAAAGTTATAAAATGTAAACCTCTTTATACAATATTCTCCGGGTATATTAATTTTGAATCCTAGTTTGTACATATTAGGCCTTAACGGGCTATACAGGGCCTGCACCAAGCTTCTCCAAACACTTTCATGCGAATTGGAGGGGACCTACAGTTTTACGCCGAATCCGAATGGCAAATTTGAGAAGCTTTCTCATGACAATTTGATACTCTTGGATGATCAAAGATGTTCGCAAGTAATGCGAAAAAATACTTTCGATGTTATTTCACCCAGCGTGATTTGAGTCTGAGACCCATAGATTAGTTGTCCAATACACTAACCACTTAGCCATTGTGCCCACCCAAAACTACCTTGAGGACCCTGAAAACTATGGAAAAAAATTGGAAAGGACGCGTTAGCAAGGCAGCGACAACTCAAAAACGGCGAGCAATTGTTAGAACTGCTTCCAATTCAAGGCTCTCAATCGGAAATATCAAGGCGAATACTGGGGTTAAGGAAAGTAGAATGACTATGTTTACCGCGTAATACAGAAAGTCGCCCATATTCAGCACATAAAATGAAGTTGAAATCACCAATGAATACAACACGTAGTTGCCAGCGACATGACTTTGCAATAAGACACATCAGCTGGAGTCTGGAATAGCGATTCGTTGTCTTTTTCGACGAAAAAAAGGTCCGATTTGGACGGACATGATAGATACAATTATTATTTCCATCATTTGAGGAAGGATATTATAATTTTGAATAGAAGGCACAGCAAGGGAGGCGGTCTAGGACATAATGCATAGACAGCAAAAGTCTATATTCTTAACCAAAATATAGACCTATTGGTAGGGCCACCATATTCAGCTGACATTTTGGTGCCTTTCAAGGAAAGTCTACGAAGAAGGGAGGTAATATAATAACACATACGAGATAAGTGAAGCCCTAAAACAGGCCAGGTCCGGAATTTCCTTCAATTATTTAGAGACTATATTTGTTTACTTATTTATCTCCATATAACAGGCTACTTGAAGTGATTCAACAATCCGGATACAGTTTTAATAACTGTAATAGAATGCGTGATATTCGTCGATGAGAGCAAGTAATGTATTTGCATTGTATTGCATTGTATTGAAAAGTCAATACAGCATTGCAGTTGAAGAATATGCAGCTAACAGTGAAACATGGAAATGGCAACCTTATGGTCTGAAGAGCTATGGGGCAAATGGAGTTTGAAATTTATTTTTTGAGTTGAGACAACAATGGACAAGCACAAGTATCTACAAATTTTGAAAGACAACCTTAAAAGCCAGCGCCTCCTTGGCTTAGAGGACGACTATATGTTAGTAAAGTAATCTCAACGCCTTTATAACATATAACATCTATGGGATGTTTTCGAAAATAAGATCCGAGAAACTCAGATAACCTGCAAACAAAACTCAAAACCGTTATCTTAGAAGAATGGAACATAATTTCGCCGGAAGTTACATCAAAACTAGTTCTTTCTATGAAGAATGTTCTACAGGATACAACAAAGGCAAAAAATACCACACTCGATATTGAGTATTTAGTATATTTACGTTTAAGGTAACTTTAAAGTACACTGTTCAGTTTGTTGATGCATATTTTGCTGATTTTATCATTTTGTTATTGTTTTTTTTTCTACCGTAAAGTTTTTATTATTGAAGTTTTTATGGTTTTACTACTTTTATAACCAAAAGAATTTAAGAAGTTTTTTCGCCGAAATGCATAAATTTTTCTTTTGAAGAGTCAGTACGTAAAATTTTTTGATGAAAGGCTTCAGATCATATCGATGCAATTTGTTATAAAAAACAAACTATTTTTTATTGCTATTCCCTTAGCAATTTTTGAAATTTCAAATAATTGTAGCTGCAAGTTTATTCACTGTTTTAGCTTACATTGAAAATTTTTGGAAGCTGAATAAACTAACTACCCCTAACAATCCACACTCATTCACTTACAGTGGATAAATAGTAGAAAGGAAAATTGATTTGGAAAAAGAAAATTTGAAAAATTGTGCGGGAATAATAAATTCACAAAAGAGTTGAAGCAGCGCCGTCTATAGTTGAGAATTGTGTATGACTTCAATTGGTTTATACAAGATGACGATCTCGTCCACCATTATCGCTTGGACGAGCTTGGAGAGAGCTGACATTTTAACCATTTACTCACTAGGGGCCCGAAATAATCAAGTTTAAGAATTTTTAAAATTGGTTTATACGAGATGACGATCTCGTCCACCATTATCGCTTGGACGTGGTTGGAGACAGCTGAAATTTTAACCATTTACTCTCTAGGGGCCCGAAATAATCAAGTTTAAGAATTTTTAAAATTTGCGCAAATTTTTCATTTTATATATTATTTTTCGGGATTGTTTATTTAATTTTGTGTGTAAAATAGACAAGTGTTTGTCCATTCCATTTACCGTAATAATGTTTTGCAATTGTTTGCGTTGTAATGTTTTGAAATTCGGAATGTGCATTCAGTTGAGCTGAACTCAAATAGTGTGATAGCTGACCGACTAGATTTTTGTTAGACAGTGAACATCGTAGTACAAAGTGATTATCGTGCATGCCTTTATAATTAAAAACTTTATTATTATCAGTGACATTTTGTGTTCGAATTCGAAGACTTTAGTAGAAATGAACGCGTCCATCGTAAAAACCAACAAACAGCGTGAGAAACTGCTTATTGACGGCTACAAAAAAAACAAGGATACATTTTACTGTGAGTGTGAGCAGCGAAAGCGTTCTGAAATAAGTTATCTCAGATTAATTGCGTACAATATGTGTTGGGGAGATGAGGGATCCCCTGCTGGTCGCTTGTTGACTTCGAGGATTTGCGGTGTATGCCAAGAAAATAAAAGATTTCGGGTTGATCTCTTATAATTCCAGTTTATTGTCTTACAAAGGTCTTACCTCGTTGAGGTCTTAATCAAGAAGACCAAAATATAATTTACAAAGTATGGAGGAGTGGTTTCCGGATAAGTAAATTGAAATGCTAATATACTTTGAAGCGACATCTGAACGTTGTCACTAGAAAAACTGCAATAATTTTTGAAAGTTATGTTCGTTTACATTTTAACCTGAACATTGCCGGCCGCCTTGCAGCATTGGCTGTAAAATGACTGATACATTTCAAATTAAAAGAGTTAACTACTAAAAAAAAAATTCGGAAAAACCACTCATAAAAAAAGTATTAACAAATCTTAAATATAGCAATACTATTAAATAGATTATACAAATAGATACTCTAAAAAGCGAGCAATATTTCATATAGATAAGTGCAATGTAAGTAGGTATTTAAGTTAGGTATTTGTATAATTATGTAAGCGAGTGAGTAGGTCAACATTTAAATAACTACACCGAACCCCTTTTAGGAGTGAGTTAAAACGCAAAGCTTCGCAATTGGACGCGTTATGACTCCATTTTGAGTTCTAATCTCTGCGACGCGAACACGATTATCGGATACTGGAAAAACGTTAACAATACGACCAAGACGCCAGTCATTTGGGGGTAGATTTTCGACCTTAATGACGACCAAGTCGTTCAAGATACATTTCTCTGCGGATACTTCCATTTGTATCTCTTGTTAAGCTCCTTGAGGTACGCATCCTTCCATCGTCGACAAAACTGATGATACAGGATCTTAACCTTTTCCCATCGCTTAACATAACTTAGGGCCTTCTCGTCGGCAGCAGGTTCGAGGGGAGCTAATAAAGGACCACCACGGAGAAAGTGACCCGGTGTTAATGGAGGAATGTCAGCTATATTTTCGGATGCGGGTGAAATGGGTCGAGAGTTAAGACATCCTTCGATCTTAGCAAGAAGAGTGGAGAACTCTTCGAAAGTGAGTTTATGAGTTCCTGCTATCTTTCTAAAATGAAGCTTGAAACTCTTAACCGCAGCTTTCCATAACCCGCCCATATGTGGGGCGCCTGGTGGAATAAATTTCCATTCAAGGTTATGATCCTTGTATCTTTCAGATACATCTTTGGATACTGTTGTCAGAAATTGTTTAAAGTCTTTAGAAATGACTTTACTTGCTCCTGATAGATTACTACCATTATCAGAAAATATTGTTTTAGTCATACCCCTTCGGGCGACGAATCTACTTAAAGCTGCTAAAAAACATTGGGTTGTCAAATCACTCGTGGCCTCCAAATGTATCGCCTTCGTAGCGAAGCACACGAAAAGACAGACATAGCCCTTAGAAATGCGACAATTTCTGCCTGAAAAGCTTTTTATTACGAAGGGACCAGTGAAATCTAGACCCGTAGTCGTAAAGGGGGATGAAATAATGGTTCTTTAAATTGGTAGAGCTCCCATAATCTGAGTTTGGACTTTCTTTTTGTAGATAATACAAGTTTTACATATGCGAATGCATTTCTTCACAAAGTTTTTAACCTTTGGAATCCAAAATTCACACCTGATCAAACGAACAACCAATTGATTTCCACCATGAATTGAAATTTCATGAATGAATTTCACTAATAGAGTTGATATATTCGCTTGGTAGGGAAGGAGGATCGGATATTTTTCGTTGTAAGAAAGAGTTGAAGAGGTGAGTCTTCCATCAGAACGAATGATTTGCATTGCATCCATTACCGGATTGAGATTAATTAATGAACTTTTCTTTGAGATAAGCTCGTTCTTTGAAAGAGCAAGACATTCTTCTCGGAAGTAAAACGATTGTGTTAAACGAATAACTCGATATTTGACATTAGATATTTCTTCAGCAGTTATTACTTTGGAGGAATAGAAAACATCGCCTTTAAAGCGAGGATTAGTTCTGTAAAAGAAACGTAAAATATAACAGATTACATGTAAAGTTTTAGACCACGAAGAGAATCTTTCGACAATGGTCTCAATATTAGGCTGCACTGATGCAAAGTTTGCTTTAATGGGCCTTAACTCAAGAAGAGTGTCATCAGCTTTTTGTACAATGGTGTGGGGCCATGACGGCCACCATAAACTACTCGTTTTGAGATCCATTGGCGATAGGCCTCTCGTCGCTAAATCGGCCGGGTTGTCCCCTGATCGTACATAGTTCCATTTATTGCTAGATCCACAAGATTGTATCAGCGAGACGCGGTTGCCCACGAACGTTTTCCATGTACTCGGGGGCTTATTCAACCACGCTAAAACGATAGAACTATCCGTCCAAAGGAACAGTTCATGGGACGGACACTTAAGCTGTGTTATGACCTTATTATAAAGTTTTGATAGCAAAACAGCACCACAAAGTTCAAGCCTAGGTAAAGCTAGTTGTTTTACTGGGGCTACCCTACTTTTGGCACATAAATGGTGGGTCGACCAGTCGTTGTGACTGTGTTGAATTCGTATATAAAACGTCGCGGCATAAGCTCGCTCTGAGGCGTCACAAAACCCATGGATTTGAATTAAATCACATGGACGGTAGTTGATCCATCGAGGAACTTGGATATTTTGTATATCGGAAATAGTAGCAAGGAAAGATCTCCAGCGGTGACACGTCAGTGGCACAAGGCATGTGTCCCAGGACGTCCCATCACGCCAGATTTGCTGCATTATCATTTTAGCAGTAACGATAACGGGAGCTAACCAACCGGCAGGATCAAACAGTCTGGCAATTACCGACAGAACCGCTCGTTTCGTTAAAAGATGATCGTCCTCTGAAATCGTAAAAAAGAAGTGAAAGGAACCTAACTTAGCATTCCATTGGATTCCTCGAGTTTTGGAGATGCTTTTATCTTCTAAACGCAGAAAATCCTGATTATAGAGATGCGAAGAGGGAAAATCTTTAATCAGATCTATGCAATTGGATGTCCATTTGCGTAGGGAGAACCCTGCTGAGCATAAAGCTTCAGAAAGCTGTCTCTGTGCCCGTAAAGCAGTTTCAATATCATGGGATCCGGAGAGAACATCGTCGACGTAGAAGTCATTTCTCAGAATACCAGACGCGATTGGGAACGTATCTTGTACGTCATCGGCTAGTTATAGCAAGGTACGTATGGCCAAATAGGGCGCACAATCAACGCCAAAGGTAACAGTATTTAGTTCGTAGTCTTGAAGACTGCTATCAGTTGGGTTACGAAACAAAATTCTTTGATAGGCAGAGTGATCTGAATGAACCAATATTTGCCGGTACATCTTTTCGATGTCAGCATTGAAGACAAACCGATAAAATCGCCATTTTAATATTAGAGTGGTTAGGTCGGTTTGTAAAACCGGGCCTGTATACAACAGGTCATTAAGGCTGACTCCGTTACTGGAAGGACTCGACGCATTGAAAACCACCCTAATTTTTGTTGTGATGCTATCAGGTTTTATCACTGAGTGGTGTGATAGATAATATGAACATAAGCTATGATTTCGAATTATTTTATCTGATGAAACTAGCTTCATATGCCAAAGGGTTGCATATTCTTCTAGAATCTGATTATATTTCGAATGTAGTTCGGGATCCTTCATTAAGGTTTTTTCCATCCGATAGAATTGCTTAAAGGCAATATCTCTTGAGCGGAAAAGAGTTGGACTTGGGTTTTTAAATGGGAGATGGACAATGTATCTCCTTAATAATCGATGGATATAAATCCGAGCCAATGACCATATCTATTTTTGAACTTTCAAAAAAATACGGATCTGCCAGGTCAAAATCGATTGGCTCTGAAACTTCTTCACGACGTATCCAACAAGAGGGCAAATCACCGGTAAGCCGTTTCAAAACGCTTGCGTTAGCCATGATCGTGAACGATGGAACGTATTTGGAACCTATGCATAACGAACACAATTTGGAAGATGTTGATGTAACGACAGCACTCATTCCCGATATCTGGGCCTGTATCGGTTTCACTGGAAGATTCAGTTTTCTCTGAGCATCTTCGGATATAAAGGTGACTTTAGACCCACCATCGATAAGTGCCCTCAATGTAAACTTGCTCCCTAGGTAATGTAGATCAATAAGATGTGGAGTTGCATTATTCTGATGAACATGTTCTCCTGAGGTTGATGTAACTGGTGGAGGTTGATGAACAGGTGCTGTATGTAACAGTGTATGGTGCTTCTTTTTGCATTGAACGCAAGTATGGACACTTCGGCAATCTTTTTCTAAATGATTAGAAGCTAGGCAGTTTGAACAAATCTTTAGCGAAGTCACCTTCGAAATCCGATCGGCAATACTCATTTGTATGAAGGTTGGACACTGCCGATTGGAATGTGAACCTTTGCACAGTTTGCAGTTAAAATGTGTGACTTTTGAATGAAAAGCTTGGTGTTTCTTCGCCCCTTGACTCTTGGTTAGTTGACCTTTCGGTCTTGATACAAACTTAAGATCAGATACTGTTTCCAGTACTCTATATCCGCTCGTTAAAAAAAGATCCATTTCATTCCATGTCGGAAGCTCACTTGGGCTTTTAATGGATTGTTCCCATAACGATAAAGTTATTTCAGGTAACCTGTTAGAGCAAAGGTACACCAGAATAGGGTCCCAAGACTCTACGGACACTTTGTGAGCCTTAAGAATCGATATGCAGTCGTTGATCTCCCGCTGGAGATCTTTGATGCTCTTACCAGATTCGGTCGAAATAATAGGCAGATTAAAAAGAATTTTCAACTGGTTATTAACTAAAATTCTTTTGTTTTCGTATTGATCCGAAAGTGCTTTCCATGCTAGCTCAAAATTGTCCGCTGTGAGAGGAAACTTAGAAACTAAGTTGTTAGCTTCACCTTTAGTTTTCGAGCGCAGGTGAAACAATTTTTGTACCGAGCACAATTTCGGGTGGTTTAAATAAACCGCGGAGAACATATCCCGAAATGACGGCCAAGTCAGATAATCACCGTAAAAGGTTTCAGTGTCACAAGGTGGAACCTTAATGCACTGTTCGGGACTTGAAATGGCACCTGAACTACCTTTACCATCATCTTCTTTAATAAGAGTTAACTTGTTTGCTGACTCGATTACCTCACTCAAACACGTAATGTAGGTATTTGCACACAACCGATATTTAGTTTTAATTGCCTCAATATCTTCACTATCGCTTTCATTGGCCCGTACGCAAAGGGCATAATACGTTTTAATTTTGCACCACAGCTCTCTTAACTCACTTTTGCAGGTTTCTAAATAAGTTAAAGACTTATCTACAATAGGAATCTCTTGAAAAGCGGATTGAAATTGTATCAGCAGATCAGCATTAGCAATAAAATCTTCCAGCGCGGTCATTTTATAGTCGGAAGAAAAACTACACCCAACGGAACGCGCAAATCAATATATAATTATGATTATTAAGGAAATTGTGAAACTTCGCGCTATCAAGTCACTTTATGGGTTCTCAACTAGGAGATACATACATATAAATAAATGAAGCTAAACTATTCACTCACTTAATAAACTACGAGTAGTATATGCAAAGAGTAGTTTGAAATAAATTCAACAAATATTGCACTGATCTTAGAAATATATGCACGCACCTGTTTGTTTGTGATGTTCAATGAAGTTTTCTTCTGCTGATGAGATTTTTAGCTGATATGATGGCGGGATTTGTAGTGGGTACTGTTGAATACTCGGACGGTGGATGACTGGCTGCTGATGTGTTTTGCTTCGATCACTGATTAGATGGTAAGCGTAGAAAAGTGACGCACAATGATGCGTTTTATCAGTGAGCGCGCTGAGAGAGCAAATTGGTCTTGATTTGCGGTGGTTAGCTGGGCCCTTGTGTGTCGGTAGTTTGAATGCTGATATTGGGGTTTCTCGAGTTGGCGATCGGTGTGCTGGGCCGGACGAGGGAACTTTTTGCAATGCGGCTGTTAATCGTCTGGAGAGCACAAATTGTTGTAGATTTGCGATTGTTACGGGTAAAGATGTATGGTCGATGGGCGTCTGGAGAGATGCTTTAATGTGATGGTCCAATCGTTATGGTGGGGCCAAGATGTAAGTGTTTTTCGGCAATTTAGCGGACGATGGTATTTGATATGCGGTAGGTAGAGAAAGATTCAGGGATCTTGCTTATGCTCTCAAATATTATGCGACTTCAAGGTGACCTCAATGACCGATGTAGCCAATTTTTCGCTGACTTAGTTGCCGATCATGTGGAAGGTATTTAAAAGGTGATAATACCGTCGTTGATTGCTTCCAAAGCGCTTTTCCCCGATGATTTATTGGTGATGGATGATTGGATGACGATGATGCGATCAATTGTAGATTGATTCACTTCGCTATTGAAAGTTGAAAGTGAAGCGAATAAAGCGAATAAAATGGATTAATATTTAGAATATTATCCGGCTCGTATGGACCAAAATGTTGGGGAGATGAGGGATCCCTTGCTGGTCGCTTGTTGACTTCGAGGATTTGCGGTGTATGCCAAGAAAATAAAAGATTTCGGGTTGATCTCTTATAATTCCAGTTTATTGTCTTACAAAGGTCTTACCTCGTTGAGGTATTAATCAAGAAGACCAAAATATAATTTACCAAGTATGGAGGAGTGGTTTCCGGATAAGTAAATTGAAATGCTACTATACTTTGAAGCGACATCTGAACGTTGTCACTAGAAAAACTGCAATTTTTGAAAGTTATGTTCGTTTACTTTTGACCTGAACAATATGAACTTGTATTAAATATTGTTTTGTCATGGATCGTTTTTGATATGTTTTTGTAAGACTTGAACTGTTTTTGTTATGTTTTATTTATTTGAAGTTTTTTATTTTGTTAAATAAATTTGCCAAATTTTTTTGTTGCTACAGTAAAATTTTAGTTTCATTTTCGGGATTTTGGTGTTTCGGATTTTTGGATTTTCGGGATTGTGTCTTTTCGGGATTGTGGGTTTTCGGGATTTTAGTTTTTCGGGATTGTGGCCTTTCGGGATTTTGGATTTTCGGGATTTTGGGCTTTCGGGATTACGTTTTTCGGGATTCTGTCCGACTCCCTCCGCAAACAAACTCAAAAAAAAAAAAAAAATTTCGAAAAAATCGAATTTTGAGCTAGAAACCTGAACATTTTTATAATGAACTTTGACTCCTAAAACTGCTAGGGGGATACAATTTCTTAAATCCGCCCACTGACACGCTCACAATTAAATAAAACCATTTTATTGAAAAGTCAAGTTTTTTTTTACAAAAGCTTCGTTTTTTTCGAGTAAATCCTTTAAATGTTATATAACAAAATATTTAGAGCGCTCTTAACAATTCAACTATACTTAGACTTTTGTAATAAGAATAGGGTATCCAAAAGTTCGCCCAAGCAGACTGTAGCCCATCCCTATGTTTTTATACCCTTCTTCTTTCTTAAGTGGATGTGAGCAGGGCCGGCCCAACCATATGTGCAAGATGTGCAAATGCACAGGGCGCCAAATTCCGGGGCGCATTGTTAGAAGTAAGAAAAAATTAATTTTACCTTGCGCGGATACTGCCATTTGCATTTAAAACAAAAAAACTTGTTCAAATAAGCCCAAAATAGCAACATCCATCACACCTGTGCTGAATCTTCGCACATTAACTCACATTACTTGCAATATTGCAACTTCAATGAGAATCTAACTCAAAATAGGGCGCTTTCTGTAAATCTTGCACAGGGCGCTTGTTTGGCTTGAGCCGGCCCTGGCTGTGAGGCTATTATTAAAGGGATCATAACCCTTCCACTTAACTGCAATCCTACTGGTTCGCCGGTTCGACCTCAGAAAATAGCGGCAGACCTCCAGATTTTGGATCACTTCGTTGTTGATGCCAACCAAATGCTGGTGTTGCTGCATTTGTGTGATCCAGGAGTTTCTGGCCTGCATCCATTTCGTGTTTGTATTGGGAACGTTGATTGATATTGCCTTTTTGACAGGGTTCGTAGGATCTCTCCTTTGAACATGACAGTACCAACTTAGCCGGTCGCGCTCCATTTTATTCGAGATAGGTTCCTTGACGTGAAGACTTCTTCGGATTGTGGAACTTCTCATTCGATCAATCTTTGTTACTCCTGCTGTCAAGCATCTTCATCGCAGCTGCCGTTAATTAGTCCTTATAATTTTTGTATGCTGTCCAACACTGTGAACTCTATGTGAGCGCCGGGTGCACAGCTGCGGTGTAGAGCTTTCATTTCAGCTTAGGGCGCATATTTCGATCACAGAAGATGGCTGAGTTTTCTTGTCATTTCATCCATCCTACGCTTACGCGTTGCTTGTCGCCATTACGGCTTCACAGGTAATTGAACTTTTCGCACTTGGGAATCACTCCATTCATATAAATGTCGGGAATAGGTCGGAGTGGATCAGAGAACGGACAGTACAAGTATTCTGTTTTTTTCGGACTGGAACTCCTCGTTGTCTTAGCGCCACCCATAACAGATCCATTGGTTGTCTATCAAAGTCCTTTACAAAATTAACCAACACCATATGCAAATGATGACTGGACTATCAGCTCCATATGCCTCATCCACAAAAAAAAAACATAGGGACGGGCTACAGTCCGCTTGGGCGAACTGTTGGATACCCTATTCTTATTCCTATCCCTCATAAGTGGGCGTGACAAAAGTCTAAGTATGGTTGAATTGTTAAGAACGCTCTACATATTTTGTTATATAACATTTAAAGGATTTTATCAAAAAAAAAACGCTCCCTAGCTCAAACTTGGGTGTTTCAATTATTTAATTGTGGGCGTGTCAGTAGGCGGATTTTAAAAAAACTAACACATGAGAATAAAGGGCCCCTAGAGAGTATATATTATAAATTTCAGCTCCCTAGCTCAAACTTTGAATTTTCAAAAAAAAAAAAATTAATTGTGGGCATGTCAGTGGGCGGATTTTGAAAATATTTACACATGAGCATAAAGGGCTAATAGAGAGTATATATTATAAATTTCAGCTCCCTAGCTCAAACTTTGGATTTTAAAAAAAAAAAATTTATTCATTTGTGGGTGGTCAGTGGGAGGATTTTGAAAATTTTTTATCCCGTGTAATTTTAGGAGTCATAGATCATATATAAAAAATTTCAGCTTTCTAGCTCAAAATTCGATTTTTTCCAAAATTTTGTTTTTTTTGAGTTTGTGGGCGTGTCAGTGGGCGGATTTCAAAAATTCGTAAACTTGATTATTTCGGGACACTAGAGAGTATATGGTTGAAATTTCAGCTCTCTAGGTCCAGTTTAAAGGCCTAATTTTTGCCGACAGACGGACGGATGGACGGACGGACATGGCTAGATCGACTTTACTATCGATGCTGATCATAAATATAGTAACTTTTAGGGGTCTACGGGCAATATTAAGGTATGTTACAAACTATGCGTCAAAATTAATATACCCTTAGAATAGGGTATAAAAATGATCCTATGTCTTCCAAGAACTATCGAGGCATATCCCTGCATATAAGATCCTTTCCAACCTACTGTGTGAACGTCTTATACCGTTTTGCAACATACTTATCGGCACGTACCAGTGTGGCTTCGGGCCAGGCAGATCGACTATAGACCAAATTTTCACACTGAGGCAAATCCTGGAAAAGACCAACGAATTTCAAGTCAACATACACCACCTATTCATCGACTTCAAAACCGCGTATGATAGTATACATCGTCAGGAGCTCTATATGGCGATGGCCGGATTGGGAATCCCGGCAAAACTGATTCAGCAGCTCCTCGGAGCTATTTTAAACATCCACCGAATTTCGGCAAGGGGACGGATCATCATCATTTCTTCAATCTCGTACTGGAGCAGATAGTGCGCAGTGCAGGTGTCAACATGGAAGGCACTATCTTCAACAGGTCCGTTCAGCTGCCGGGTTATGCGGACTATATTGACATCATCGGTCGATCAGAGCGCTCCTTGATAGAAGCTTTCAAGGCGATTGAAGAACAGGCGAAATCTGTTGGCCTTGTAGTAAATGAGGACAAGACTAAATACATGGTATCAACAAACAAACAACCATCTGTCCACCGCCTGGGACAAAACGTCACTATTGATAGCAACAATTTCGAGGTAGTTAAGAAGTTCATTCACCTTGGAGTAAACATGAACTCCACGAATGGCACCTCAGTGGAGATCCGGCTACTACCTAGGAAACCGCTGCTACTTCGATTTGGCAAAACAAATGGGTTCAAAACTCCTAACTCGGAGGACGAAATGTATGCTTTACAAAACCCTTATCCTGCCAGTTCTGCTGTATGGCGCCGAGTGCTGGACAATAAGCAGGAAGGGAGAGCTGATACTGGGCTCCTTCGAAAGAAAAATTCGTCGGCGGATTTTTGGTCCTATGTGCGAGGAGGGCGAATGAAGGAGAAGATGCAACCGCAAACTTTATGAGCTGTGGATGCAGTCCAAAAAGCCAAAATACGTCGACTACATTGGCTCGGCCACATCGAGCGAATGGACAATAATGCTCCAGCTAAGAGGATCTTCGAATCCCAGCCCCCAGGTTCGAGAAGACAAGGAAGACCGAACCTCCGTTTGAAAGACCAAGCAATCGCGGATGCCAGAGCGCTTGGTCTGGGTAACTGGAAGCAGCGTGCCCGGGATCGTAGGGGATGGAAGGCTGCAGTATCTCAGGCAGAGACTCTTCACGGGCCCGTTAAGTAAGTAAGAACCATATGCAAATCCTTAAAAGAATCGCGATATTTTTACATCATGATCCTTATACTTTCAATTGCATCTGTGGTTGATTTATCTGCGATAAGCCCGCACTGGTCTTCAGATAGCCATACTTTATGATATTAATTCGTCTTTATGTGTTTTATTGATTAGTGCTGTTGAGGTGAGATTTCTTTCTAGTATTTTTATGGCGTGCTGAATGGGTATGTTTGAACACATGTTTGTACCGTCATATGAGATCATTTTATATTGTGGAGTTATGTTTATGTTTAGGTTGCATTCCTGGCCATTGAGGGTGCTTTTAACAACGTGAACACATCCGCGATCGCAAATGCACTGTCAGATCTAAAGGTAGATGACTCACTTGGTGAGCTTATTAATCTACTTAGTCAGATTATAAACTCGAAACTGGGTATGACATCGGCCAGAAGATCTGTCAGTAGGGGTACGCCACAAGGTGGAGTCATATCTCCCGTCCTTTGGAACTTAGTGGTGAACAAGCTGCTTATGTGCCTAGAAAAGGAGGGCTGCAAGGTGATTGCCTATGCAGATGACGTTGCTATTGCCGCCTCAGGGAAGAACCTAAACACCCTGAAAGAACTTCTCCATAACGCTCTTAACAAGCTAATTACATGGGCAGATCGTTGTGGGCTGGGTGTTAACCCCCACAAAACCGAACTTGTTCTATTCACTAGGAAACATAAAGTTCCATACATTGATCCCCCCTCTATCAGGGGCACAAGTCTAGTCTTTTCGGACGAGTCAAAATACTTGGGTCTCATTCTGGATAGAAAGCTTAGCTGGAAACCTAACATTCAAGAAAGAGTTCGTAAAGCTACAGCAGCACTCTTCTCCTGCAAAAAAGCCATTGGTAATAAATGGGGCTCCAACCCCGCATTACCAACTGGCTATACATCGCGGTAATAAGACCGATACTTATGTACGGGGTGGTTGTTTGGTGGACTGCCCTAGATAAAGCGATAAATCGCGATAAGCTAGGCAAAGTCCAACGAACAGCTTGTATCTGCATGAGTGGTGCACTGCGCACTACCCCCTCTGCAGCAATGGACATTCTGTTTCACCTGACTCCACTTGACAGCAAGCAAGTGGCTGCTAGTGCGGCTAACCGCCTCAAAACAACGTTCCAATGGTCCGAGAATGAAATCGGCCACGCATCTATTCTGAAAAAATTTAGAATCCTCCCTAGTAACATAGACTACACCACCCCTCAGACCCTTTTTGACAAAAACTTCAAGGTCAAGATCCCTCCCAGAACATTCTGGGAAGGGCCACCCGTCGAAAATAAATCGATCCATTTTTATACCGATGGATCCAAAGCCGACGAGAGGGTAGGAGGTGGTGTGCTCTCAGACAGATAGCCAGGAACCACACTGCCCCTTCTACCTGATAAAGGTTCAATAGGCATCCCAATCGCTACATGCAAACTCATGTTTATGTGACAGACCATTGAGAATTGTAACCTTAGGTCTAGCGACAAAGCAGATTTGGCCAAAGCTGGATCTGAAACGCTCTAAGTGTTTGATATCTCTAAACAGACTTCACATTGGTGCTATAATTGGTGTGATCACCGGACACTGTCTCAAAGGCAGACATGCAGCAAGGCTTGGCGTCCACACAAATGACTTCTGCAGAAGCTGTATGGACGAGGAAGAGGAGGAGACAATTCTCCACCTTCTCTGCACGTGCCCTGCTCTCTCTCAAAGATGTAAACTCCATTTAGGATCCTTCTTTTACAATGATCTTAAAGATCTCATTAACACCGACATAAAAAGTCTGTCAAGCTTCATCAAAAGCTCCAACTGGTTCAACGAGTAGGAGGATGATACATCCGTGTGGTATCACAATTGGCCTGTCATTGGTCTAAGTGTGTCGGCCTCTGCCGACTGCCACTACAACCTAACCTAACCTAACCTATATTTATGTTTTTTTAGTTTTTCGATTAGTTGTGGGCAATTATTGATCCTGTTGTTGTTGTGTATTTGGATGTTGGTTTTTATAAGATTTTGTAGTGCTGTGGCGGCTTTGTAACTTGTGTGCTGTTTTGTAATTGATGAGTAGTCTGATAGGTGTTCCTTTTTGGATGACTTGCTCTGGAATAGTTTTAATGGCCGCGGTGGTATGTTCAACTTTAGTCCTCTGTTTGATATTTTTGTTTCCGGTTCTGTTATTTGGATTTTAATGCAGTTGATTATTCTTGGATAGAATTAATGCGTGCTGGCTATTGTTGGTTAATACTGATATACCAGTGAACATCTTCAAAAATTCAGCGCCGTAATAGGAAAGTGACTGCGCAGCATAGAGGATGTTAGCTGAAGTGCCAATAAAATTTTGGTTGTTCAAGTTGGTGCCAAAAAAGTATCAACATTCAACTTTTCTCTAAAAAAAGGGTTCACATTTTTCATAACCAATAAATATTGTTAAACAATCCATATATGAGTTTCCAAAGTAAAATTTTAAAATACTCGTTCATTTGAAAGTTTTTAGCAATATACGTGGACCCCTTTGCAAAAATCAGTGTATACTAAAACAGGTATCTTTCATTAATTTATACAGGCCTAAGTATGTGTGTGAAGTGAACGACTTAGAGTAAATTAAGTGTTGTGACACCAAATGACATAGATATGATATGATAGCCACTCGACGTACTAGGAGGATTTAACAAAGTTGTTGAAATTGTTTGTGTGATGTGGCTAAAAACAAAAAACTGACTTTGAAGAAAGAAACAGCCCTATATGTAGATCACATTTAAATTTGTACTGTGGAAACTAATGGCCAATTTGAGAATGTTGCTTTAATTTGACATTAGGTTATTTTACCAGGAGCTCACCCAAAAGAAGGATTTTTTTCGAAATGTCCTTAGAAACCGCGACGTAATTCTGTGTTCAAGGTTAATTTCAATAAATTAAAGTTTAATAAAATATATTTCTCATCTCCATACCTGGCATACGATTTTTAACACGTATTTACATAATCATTACGCCAAAGAGGAATAACTTCTAGTACGTATACATGAGTACAGTCAAATTTTTCATATCACAATACCTCCCATGCAACAGGTAAATAAAACAAGGATTTCTTAAAAAATGAGAGTCAAACTATTTAACAAAAAAAAACTCCAAAAACAGTTCTTTAAAAACACGCGAGTATCTCAAAGATGGGTGCAGGGATTTTAATTTTTTTTTATTTTTTAATTTGTTTGTATTCAATTTAACTTGATTTTATTTTTAATGCTCTTTTTTCACAATTTGCCAAATTCAATATTATACATTATTTATTTATTTATTAAACAATGATGACACAAAATGTAGTTTTAGATAAATACATTAAAGAACATGGCAATATTACACACTAACGTACCAAGATTTCCGTTTGCTAATATAAGTGCTAAAAAAAGTCCGATCAAATATATAAAAAACGACATCGACGATAAAAATGCAATTTCTTGCTGTACAGGAAAGGATGGAGGTTAAGCGTAACAATTTTTTTCAAAATGTTTCGAATTATTCATTCAAGTCGACTTATATAGGCTTTGAATCGTTACCAAAAACTATAAGAATAGAACGTTCAACTACAAAATTATCTTGAGCTTTCTGTTAAATACCAATCAGGCATTATATCGGAATAGATTTCGCAGCGATAATCTACGTCAATATGATTGTAGCAATCCTGTCGAGTTTTATCGAATCAAGTGATTGAATGAGTAAATACAATATGTCAGGCGACAGGAGTATTATCGCTCATAAATATTTGCCACTCGACGTACTAGGAGGATTTAACAAAGTTGTTGAAATTGTTTGTGTGATGTGGCTAAAAACAAAAAACTGACTTTGAAGAAAGAAACAGCCCTATATGTAGATCACATTTAAATTTGTACTGTGGAAACTAATGGCCAATTTGAGAATGTTGCTTTAATTTGACAGTAGGTTATTTTACCAGGAGCTCACCCAAAAGAAGGATTTTTTTCGAAATGTCCTTAGAAACCGCGACGTAATTCTGTGTTCAAGGTTAATTTCAATAAATTAAAGTTTAATAAAATATATTTCTCATCTCCATACCTGGCATACGATTTTTAGCACGTATTTACATAATCATTACGCCAAAGAGAAATAACTTCTAGTACGTATACATGAGTACAGTCAAATTTTTCATATCACAATACCTCCCATGCAACAGGTAAATAAAACAAGGATTTCTTAAAAAATGAGAGTCAAACTATTTTACGAAAAAAACCTCCAAAAACAGTTCTTTAAAAACACGCGAGTATCTCAAAGATGGGTGCAGGGATTTTAATTTTTTTTTATTTTTTAATTTGTTTGTATTCAATTTAACTTGATTTTATTTTTAATGCTCTTTTTTCACAATTTGCCAAATTCAATATTATACATTATTTATTTATTTATTAAACAATGATGACACAAAATGTAGTTTTAGATAAATACATTAAAGAACATGGCAATATTACACACTAACGTACCAAGATTTGCGTTTGCTAATATAATTGCTAAAAAAAAGTCCGATCAAATATATAAAAAACGACATCGGCGATAAAAATGCAATGTCTTGTTGTACAGGAAAGGATGGAGGTTAAGCGTAACAATTTTTTTTCAAAATGTTTCGAATTATTCATTCAAGTCGACTTATATAGGCTTTGGATCGTTATCAAAAACTATAAGAATAGAACGTTCAACTACAAAATTATCTTGAGCTTTCTGCCAAATACCAATCAGGCATTATATCGGAATAGATTTCGCAGCGATAATCTACGTCAATATGATTGTAGCAATCCTGTCGAGTTTTATCGAATCAAGTGATTGAATGCGTAAATACAATATGTCAGGCGACAGGAGTATTATCGCTCATAAATATTTGCACAATAATTGTACTTTTAAATTGTCATCGATATTAGTATATTTTATTTTCCTATCACCTTAGCTGTTGGAAAATCCAAAATGCCAAACCTTCAAATTCGAGACAGAATCCCTTCATTTCAAAGAAAAGTACGCGAACGCTTTTGTATAAAAAGATAAAAACGTCAATGTTTAGCTTGAAAAGAAGCAACCGTTTTTTTTGTTTGCTGGTCCGTTCGCGTACTACCTAATATGAAAATGTAAATTAATATTAACATTTATGCGAAACCACACAAATCTGTTCGCGAATTTAGAAAATTGTAAAAAGATCACACAGAATTTTGGCTGGAAAAAGAATGAAGTCAAATGAAAATATTTGTCGTTAGATATTCGTTTACTTAGCCTGTGGCAATGTGACAAATCTTAAAATTCCTTTCATCCATAAGCTTAACTAGTTGCATAACAATGTCCAATAAGCGGATTGCCTTTGTGACTTTGCGTCGCAGTGATTGGCCTCAAACTTGTATATCTTCCCAAAACAAAAAACAATTAATGCTCCTTTTTAGAGAATTGACATTACAATCTAGGCATGTATTGTATATATAATCTCTGTAGGCCAATCCGCTTGACAGAGGACGTATAATATGTGTATCAACTTTCACTTTTATCAATAAATCGGCAAATATATTCGTCGATCCCTGCCAACCTAGTCGGTCCCTAGAACTAGTGGTATGCTACTAGCATATGTCGGCACCTGTTGCCATTGAGGCATCTGCGGACTGAACTTATAAGATGTAGTTGACATGCTGGAATAAGGTAGGAAATTCAAATTGTGCGGAACTAAATTTTAAGGTGTATGTGACATGCTGGAATAAGGTAGGGAATTAAGAAACTTTGATTTTGTGGCGGCCATGCTGATTGTATGTTAAAAGGATTCAAAATGTTGGCACTCTCCAGTTCGATCCTTAAAATCTGGTTACACAACGTTTTTAAATCACTTTACTTTGTCGTTAATAGGTACTGCCAAATTGTTGGGCTTATTACCCCCAATTTTATTGAGTATGTGGCGGCAAGTTCAGAGTCAGTAGTAAATGCCCTTGCATCTGACGGAATCTGCTCCAATGCTGCTAACTTGCAGTGCGCCATTAAGTTGTTAAGTCGCAGTAAAAAGGAGTTTAGCGTTTCTGTTGGATATTGCCTGCATTGTCTAAGCTCATTCGATATTTGAATGTATGACTTTCTGGGCATAAAATTACCTTTTAGCTGTTTTTCAAATTCGTCAAAATTTACAAAACTGCTATTCTGCATTACTACAAACGCGTCGCCTCGCAGCTTGTGTTTGTATCTATTAACTGACAGAATTGGATTTCCTGCTTTGGTTTTAAAGAAGCTTTCTTGTTTACAGCAGTTGTGGAAGGTCTGTAAGTCTGTTATTAGATTTGATGAAAGTGAGAACTAGATTTCAGGTGTACTAAATTATTTTGTTGAAAAGAAATTTCACATACACTCTGATCGAGACCATGCGTTACATTTCCGTCGCTAGTAGCCATTAGCGTTTTTAACAAGGTAGATAGTGATATAAGTTTTTTTTTTGACGATGAAAAGCAGGAAGGTATAGTATTACCTACACCCAAGCTTTGTTATTTAAATTGCTCCAAATCCTTTTTAAACTTTGTATACGATTGTATTAATCGCACGAATCGCCGCCATCATATTGCCATAGTGCTTGTATAGTTCAATGAAATATATCAGTCCTATTTTTGCGAGGGAGTCCACGTTTATTGTAAATAAATTTAAAATGAATGAGAATTCTAAAGTTTCAATTTGAAAACTCCTATTGGTTAATTGAAAAATGTGTAGGCCCTTGTCTTAGCCTAATTAATGCCTTTCAAATTTGATTTAACACTTTTCATGCAATTATCTAATACATTTTTCAATACTTTTTCAAGTTTTTTCGAGTATTTTTCAGGACCTTTTGGTAGCTGATTGGGATATGGAATAAATTCTATATCGTATGCAGAAATATTTTTTTTGGGACACCCTGTGCACTGACAGTATGGCCACCGGAGTCCCCCGTCAGAATTTACCCGAGGTAGGCATGCCGGTCGTAAGAGGCGACTGAAATCCAAACCCCTCTTCGGGATAGGGGTTCGAATTTACCCGAGGTAGGCATGGCAGTCGTAAGAGGCGACTAAAATCTATACTTGGGGGTGATTGCCCGCCAGGCGCGACCCCAGGTGGTTCATAGGGAAGCCTCGGTACGATACGCTCGCTGTCCGAGGTTGTAGGGTTATAGCAGAGATGTAAGCGATGTCTGTATGGGAATAGACTACGGTCTGCGCCCATGCAGGCTGCGCTTTACTCGCTGTGAATGCCCTACCGCGAACCAAACCAAAAGGAAAAGTATGAAGGAACAACCTAAGGTTATGTCTACTCCAGGTGGCACTCGCAACAGCAAAAATCTAACTCATGGAGGTCCCCGCGCACAAAATGTGGATGAAACATTTTCTGCAACCAACAATGCTTGCAGCACCAGTGGACAGAAATTGGATGTCGCGAAGAAAAACACGGTAATTATATTTACCCAGATTAACATTCAACATTCGAAGGCTGCTACTGCTCTAATAGGCAAGAAACTTTCCGGGTTGAATACAAAACCCCACATAACATCCATACAGGAGCCATGGGTGTGGAAAAACCGCATCTGTGGCCTTGGAGGTGTTCGTGGCACCACAATACTCTGTGACGTGACGTTTCAACTGTCAAAGTGGAATTGCAAAAATTTTCGAAGCTCCGTATTTTTTTTCAAATTAAATTAAAAATCTAAGTAACTTCCTAAGAAAAACCACGTAAAAACACTCATTTAATCACTTTGAACTAACACCGCAAAGTGCTAGTTAAATTTATTCAAGTAAATAAGCTCAAAAACGAAAACTTAAAAAAAAAGAAAAAAGAAAAAAAAAAGTTTTCTCCGTGTTGCATCGAAATAAAATTGCGGTACAACGATTTGCGGATGAACCGCAAGCGATACTTATTTGAAATTTCTCCTGAACAAAACACTACCAACAAAAAGATTTCTCATCTAAAAGCAGCAAATATGGGAATAGGTGATTTATCAGTTGCTGATCTAAAAACTATCTTAAATGAGAGTCTCGAAGAAAAGCTTAAAGATCTAGTCACAAAAAACGACTTGTTGGTGCTCTCGAACGAGATACTTTCTTTGAAGACACTTAACACCCAACTCAGCAAAAAACTCACTTTAATGACAGAAAGATGCGATTTGCTTGAAACCCAATTGGAATTTCTCTCACGGAAATCAAACGATAAGTCTATTGTGGTACACCTTCCTTTAGACACAGAAACCGATGCAATCCAATTAGCTAAACAGACTTGCAAGGGGCTTCTGAAGTTAAACGAAGACGAAGAAATCCAATTTAAGAGCTCCAGACAATTACGCAACAACAACACTGAAAGAGGAACTGTCATCATCGAACTTCCAACAGCGGCGATCACCGATAAACTTATTACCTCCGCGCACACGCTCAAAGGCTCCGGAATAAGTATATTTCGCGAGCAATCACTTTTATCAAGGAAAAAAAGAAAAACACTAATAGAAACAAAAAACAAACTGCTGCAGATAAATCCAAACGCCAGAATTTTCGTTAAAGGAGACAACAAATTGCAAATCAACAATCAACTTTTTGTTTACCAAATTTCACGAGGTTTAGTTGTCAAATCAGCAGCGGACTTGTCACTCGTTAGTGAACTATTTGGTGACAGTTGTTATGATTACTTTGACTGCAGCGAGGGAGCGAAGTTAGCCGTGGTTCTAAACTCTTCTTCTGCTTTTGTCCACCAACCGCAGCGAGCGCCATCTGGAAATCAGAGTTCACACCGTGTTAGGGATAAAACACAATAGGTAAATTCTGTCGTCTGCCATAACACAATTATTTTTCAAAAATTAAATATATGCTCGTATAATATAACTGGTCTCAAAAGTAAGCTTTTACACGCCGATTTTTTTTTAAATATTTACACCAATTTGATGTTATAATTCTTATAGAAACTTTTATTGAAGAAAAGAATCAAAATGAATTTCTAAAATATTTCAAAGACTTTAAAGTAATGTTTGCACCCGCGATAAGATCTAATTCGCATGGAAGAGCCAGTGGGGGTATTTTATATGGGATTAAAAAATCTTTATGGGGTAATCTTATTAATTTTAAAATTATTGAATCTAAAATTATTTTTCATATGGTTAGCAACAACCTAAACTATTATATTATTCCTATTTATTTAAATTGCAATGATTGGCTAAGCGACTTCGATGAACTAGTGGAATTTATGAATAACACTTCTCTTGACCATGTGTTAATCGTAGGTGATTTAAATGCTAGGATTGGTGAATATCAAAATTCTTCCGCCAATATTTTACGAGCACGAGTTGCACTGGCCGAGAGTAGATGTTCTAGGGATAAAATTTATAACCGCAACGGGGGGAGTTTAACAGAATTTTTTGAAGTTTTCGGTCTATTTGTTTTGAATGGGTCTTCTATTAGTGATGCATGTGGCGAATTCACTTTTGTTAGCGGGCAGGGACAATCCGTGATTGACTTTGCTGCGATTTCAGGGGACTGGCTGAACATTATCGATGACTTTGAAGTTGCACTAGTCAACTACTCGGCTCATTTTCCAATTGTAATTAAAATTCAGCTAAAGGAGTTAAACCAGCAAGCTACACCTTCCAGTTTTAATAAGCTGAAGTGGTCGGAGAACAATGCAACCCTCTATAGAAGCCTCCTTTCTCGGCACTTACTATCTCTGCCCCAACAATCCGCAGTCTCGTCTGAAGTGGTATGTGAAAGTATAGAGCGGGTTATAAAGACCGCAGCCCCTTTTGCGTTGAAGAGTACACACACTTTTGTAGCTAAAAATGTATGGTTTGATAAGGATTGCAGAAATCTCCGTAAACTTTCGTTCGTTTACTTAAAACTGTTTAGAACGACCAATTCTCAATTTTTCAAAAACATCTATCTTCGCGTTAATAATGATTTTAATAAAATGTGCTCAGTTAAGAAAATCGCTTATTTAAAAAACGTGGCTAAGAAATTGGAAAACTGCACAAACTCAAAGATATTTTGGGAGACAGTGTGCAATCTTAGTGGGCGCAATCAGGGTATGAAGTTCTCTTTAGAAGCTGAGACGTTAGCAGCTCATTTTAAAGCTCTACTTTCAGCTGATGAAGACCTTCATACCTTTGATTACGCGCTTCCTGATACTAGAGTCAACGAGCTGGATTTAGAATTCTCATTGCCCGAATTGGAAGTAACGCTCCAAAAATTGAAAAACAGCAAGGCTCCTGGCCTAGACGGCATACCAGTCGAGTTTTATAAAAACAGCACTATTGATTTTAAAAACTACCTCGTGTCTTTCTATAACAAATTGTACAATGATGGATGTGTCCCTAACAGTTTCAACGAATCTGTAATTTTTGCCATTTTTAAAAAAGGTGATGCCAACGCTGCGGAAAATTATAGAGGTAGTTCAATTTTAAATTCAATAAGAAAAACTTTCACTGCAATCCTATATGAAAGGCTCACAAAATGGATTGAGGATAACAGTCTTTTGAGCATCTTTCAAGCCGGTTTCCGCCCAGGTTTTTCAACCATGGATCATATCTTGGCCATTTCAAGCATTGCTCAACAATTTATGGATAGAAAAAAGAAACTATACACTTGATTTGTTGATTTTAAAGCTGCATTCGATAAAGTCAATAGACAAGCTTTAATATACAAACTTTCTTGCATTGGTTTGTCAAGAAAGTTTCTCGAAGTGTATGCAAGTCTTATTTCGTCAACAAATGCAAGGGTATGGGACGGTTTCACATTTTCAAATCGATTTGATACAATTACAGGTGTTCCTCTGGGTTGTATCCTCAGCCCATTATTATTTGCCCTGTTCATAGATGATGTCTGCGAGCTTCTTCCGGGTGGAGTTAATTTTGCTAACATTATAATCAAAGTCCTGTTGTACGCGGACGATCTAGTTATGCTTGCTGATAATCCTTTCACGCTTCAATTGCAAATAAACCGTCTAAGTTCATTTTGCGAGTCTTGGGGCTTGCAAATTAATACCCATAAAACTAAGATTGTTATATTTGAAAAGAGACAATCAAGAAGGCGAGCGGAAGAAAAATGGTCTCTAAACAATACACAAATTGAGATTGTACAGGAGTTTAAATATTTGGGTGTCCTCTTGACCTACAATTTAAGCTATCTAAAGCACTCCAAAGAAAAAAGCAACGAAGCTAAATTGGCTCTTAATATAATGTGGCCAAAGTTTTTTTCGAACCAAAATGTTGATTTAACGTCCAAGTACAAAGTTTTCAACGCGACAGTAAATGCATGCATGTCATATGGCGTCTAAGTCTTCGGATACACACACTTCGAAGCTTTTGAAACTGTACAAAGGAACTTTTTTAAGAGGATATTTCGTTTGCCTAACTCAACACCCAACTACGCCATATATGTAGAGTCAGGAATAGTCCCTATATACTCGTATATACAAAATTTGAAGGCAAGTGCGAACTTCATTACTAGAGTGATGAAAAGAAGTGAAACTTGTCTTCACAAAATCATCTTAAGAAAATTATTTCGAGTGAATGCTTCCCCGTTTAAAAACTGGAACGAACTAGCTTTAGCTTACGAAACAAGTTTAAACTTAACAGAAACTAATGTGACCGATTGGCAGGCTCAGTTTTCTGATGTGGTTGCTAAGGTGGATCACAAAATGTTTCTGGATAACCTTTCCAGAGCATCTTCGTCTACTTCAAGAGCTATTTATAGTCATTTAAACCATGAACTGCCCTCGGAAGTCTCTTACTTTAGTAATGAATTTGCAGCCTCGGTTATAAGTATTATTTTTAGAGAAAGAGTTGAAATTTTAAATTTGAACTTTATACCTCATCGATCAGACTTGCCCCAGCTATGTGATCTATGTAACGGAAGAGCGAATGAAGATATATACCATTTCGTTGCTGCTTGTCCTATTCTACAAGAAATTCGCCGGTTGCATTTTCGGGAAAGTTTTATATCTTTGGACAAACTTTTTGAAATTTTAAATGGAGCAATGGGCTGGCTCAGCCTCTTTAAATATTGCCAACATGCTCTTTCTTACCGTAACAGTTTCACATATTAAACTTAGTCGATTACCCGCTTATTGCAGTTTTGACCAAATTTTATACCTAACTATTTATTGTTTTGTTGCTGATCATACTAAATTTGATAATATCTCTTTTGTGTTTCAAATCACGTTAAAATTGATAATATTGTATAAACAGCTATTTCTAACCAAATTGTGTATTATTTTGTGTTACAAATCATGTTAAAATTTATAAAATTGTGTATAAACAGCTAATCAAATTAACCAAATTGTATAATATTTTGTGTTTCAAATCACGTTAAAATTGATATCATTGTTTTATATAATAATATTTCTTCATATCTTTTGTTAAACATTTTTTTTTCTCCTTTTCTTTATATTTTAAAATTTTTGGTTTTTATTATTTTTTTTTTTTTTTTTTAAATCATATTATGAAATGTCATCTCAGGCAGACGGCAGTATTGCCATGTCCACATTCTTAAGTATACCAATTTGTAAACTTTATGATGGAAAAAATAAAGAATCTATCTATCTATCTATCTATCTACTCTGTGACGAGCGGTCCGAAAGGCCCAGGGCTTGTCTTGCTGTGTCGAACCTTCTCTCAGCGACTAAGCTTGGACAATTTTGTGGCCAAGATTTGGTTGCTGCAGTCATAAGCTACGAAACGAATGGAGATTGGAAGACCTTCATCGTGGCGTCAGCTTATCTCCCCTATGATTCGGTAGTGCCTCCACCACCAAGGTCAATTGCTAAACTCATAGACTATTGCGACACCAGGAAGATGGGCTTAGTTATATGTTGCGATGCTAATGCTCAGAGCATTGTTTGGGGCAGCAGCAAATGCAACATGCGAGGAAACCATCTCCTGGATTTCATTCTATCATCTGATCTTACTATCAACAATGTTGGCTCGCAACCAACTTTTGTGACGTCAAGAAGACAGGAGGTGATCGACCTGACTTTATCAAATAGATACTTCAAGGCGGTTACCAACTGGAGGGTCTCTTCGGAGGCATCCCTCTCAGATCATAGATATATCGAATTCCAAATCGAATGCGAAGCCATAACTTTGCAGGAGAGGAGGAATCCAAGAAAAACCAACTGGATACGCTTCAGGGAAGAAATGGGAAAAACTCTCAAAACTCCAACCAATCTCAGGACGAGACAAAAGGTAGAGGATGTTGTTCAAAATTTGAATAGTGCCATTACTAGCTGTTTCGAACTGACGTGCCCAGTAAGTAAACCCCCTGGCAGAACGCCGGTTCCCTGGTGGAGCTCGGAACTGCAAAGAATCCAAACAGAAGCTAGAAAACTTCTAAATAAGTCACTCAAGACTGATTTGGAGACAGACTGGAATCTCTACCGATCGAAGCAGAAGGAATATAAGAGGCTAATTCGGGTATCGAAAAGTGCTTCTTATAGGAATTTCTGCGAAAAGATTGAAACACTGGGTGAAACTAATAGGTTGGTTAAAGTTCTGAAAAAGGGCAAACCAGCCAAACTGGACTCACTTAGAAAACTTGATGGCACCTTCACTGAGACGAAAGCGGAAACTCTTAGTTATCTGCTGGAGTCTCAGTTTCCGGATAACCAAATTACAATTGGTTCACAACCAGCCCCGATTACCGAAACTATGAGTGAGCCTAGACAAACAACTCGGCGTAGCTGGTATATTGCGAAGGCCGTGGTAACGGACGAGGCCATTAAATACGCCTTTGCGTCTTTTGACGGCTTCAAGTCACCTGGTACGGACGGAATATACCCAGCCATGCTGCAACAATGTACAAACCAGTTGCTACCGACTATGAAGAAAATCTTCACCGCTGTCCCCGACAACTGGCGTACAGTTAGAGTAGCATTTATACCAAAAATTGGCAGAAGTGACTACTCGCTCACCAAGAGCTTCAGACCAATCAGTCTGACTTCCTTCTTGCTGAAAAGCATGTGTGATGTACAGGTAGGTGGGGTTGTAATTGGTGGTGATTGACCTTAGTCCCATGGCAGCAATAGGCACGCTTGCGGATGCGCGGCGTTAGCTTGACGGTATGGTGGGGTCGTGTTGCCTTCCTATACACACATGAATTTTCGTGCCTGTATATGCTAAGGGGGGAAAGTGAAGAGAAGAGGATGTGATTCAAGAGAGAAGCAAGGTGAAATCAAGAAAAGCTAATGAGAACGAACGGAGCTGACGTTGTTTCAGGTGTTACGAAACATTACGGATTTGCCCTGCCCCTATGCATCTGTGAGATTCAAGATGCACCATGGCTATCCTGCATCCATGTCCAGTTAGGATAGCCCCAAAAGACACCCTCACATCGATCTATATTATTGAATAAAAAAAATTAATATGTGAAAACATATGCCCGTAGGATATGGCGTTTATTTAAAAATAATGTTAGGATTCTCTTACTTCAATGCATGTTTGTTTAATTTTACAACGGTAATTCATTATTTAGTATTTATTTAATAATTAGGATTAAGTGATAGGTAATTCTAGGTAAGTATTAAATATAAATTGTATGTAAAAGATAAGTAGTTAGTTAAGTATGTATTTTGTGTGTATGTATTGTATTTAGGTAATTTATGTTTTTTATTTTAATAGAAATATGCAAAATGGTTTAAAGTTTTGCCAAAGAAATTTAAGTGATAAATTTAATTGTTTAAAGACGTACTGTTTTCCGGACGACGAAAGATGTGGCCACATGTTTCCTTCACTGGTTACTGTACACATTCTGTTGATTTTTGTTTGATTGTATGTTCACTTCTCTTTTAAATAATTTCTTAGGCAATTCTCTACTTTATATCTAGACACACAGACAAATTGCAATCTTTTGATACTTGCAAATAAGTACGTTAATTTCTCAATAAAAAAAATAAAAAAGGGATTTGAGGTAAATTTATGAAAAATAGGTGTGAGAAAAAGGTTAGGTTTTTTCTCTTTTTTTGTCTTTTTTTTGTAGCACTTACTATATCTGTTTTACTAGGCACTATTTGTTTCTGGCTGCGGTCCTCAGCCTTAAAGATAGGTGAATTCCACGATTAGCACTTCGAATTCGGTGAGCACGTGCAATAATTTGCGAATTCCTTTCACTGGAACGTGCCACTGGTCGCTTTTGCGCATGTGGGTGCTTGCGCGTTGCGTCAGGCTGAATTAAACACACAGCGTTGTAGCTTGGGCGATGGCACATTGAGGGACGATTGATATGATGATCAAATCGTGTGTCGATATCAATCAGAAAAAAATGAGTGCGGACGCTGCTGTTCGGTGAACTATGCATTCCCGAACTTGTTAGATGGAAGTCCGCAATATCTCTTTTTTTCTTTGATGGAATTGTTTTTGGTAATTTCCGAGTGGGTTTTACGAATGTGTACCTGCATATATGTATGCTTTTGGTCGCATCAAAATTGCAATGGCAGGAGCGGTAGGTTATGTTGGCTGATTGCGCAAAATAAATTTCAAACCCTAGGGATACAAAGTTTTAGCTTTATTTAAACTCCGGTAAATTGAAAAATAAATGTGGATTTCAATCTTACCTGCGGATAAATTGTAAATCCACTTTGCGGGTTTGAGAAATGTTAACACACCCTTTCACGCTCACTGCCTAGATGAAAAAGAGCGAGCGTGGGAATAATTTCTTTTGAAAATGGTGGGCCCTCTATCCCAACGATTTAAGTTCAGTGGCAATTGCAGCTGATCGGTTGATATTTTAGTTATAGGTTAGTATTAATGTCCGGTTTGAGTTTTGGTAAAGGGAAGCAGCAGTTAAATTTAAAATTTAACGAAAGAAAAAGAAATAGTTTTTCGCGTATAGGGTGTAGGCGTATGCCACACATGGAAAGGCTGGTCGAGCTTCACATGCGCAAAACTGCTTTGCGATTGCACCCACTATCTCAGATGCAACATGCATATCAACGCGGAAAATCCTGCGAGACTGCGGGTGCGACTTTTGATAGTATGTGCAGCTCCGCCAGACAACACGGTGTAGACGAACCATTGGTGTTGTGGATTAAAGCAATGCTAATGAATAGAACGTTGGTTGCGGATGCGGATTGTGGCCGCTATGTTATGGCGGGGGTAAACAGAGGCTGCCCGCAAGGCGGCGTTCTGTCTCCACTGCTGTGGTGTATGCTGGTCGACTCTCTGTTGAACGCACTTAACAGTTCTAATGTATACGCTCAGGCGTACGCGGATGATGTTGCCGTGCTTTCTGTTGGTTCATGCCTAGCGACTGTAGGCGGCCCTTGACGTGATCGACGAATGGTGCACTAGGAATGGGCTCTCGGTCAATCCTCTTTAAACTGAGGTTGTTCTCTTTACGAGAAGGAGGAAGCTGGTCGGGTTGACTCAGCCAGTGCTAAAAGGCGTCACAATCCAACTCTCCAATGGAGCAAAGTATCTGGGAGTCATCCTGGACAGAAAACTTCTTTGGTCCAAACATGTTGAGCTGACGACTGCCAAGGCGGTATCTGTTTTCTGGCAGTGCAAAGGCATTCTCTGCAAGACATGGGGCTTATCACCGAAAAGAGTCCTATGGATTTATACGGCTATGATAAGACAATTTATAGCATACGAATCGGTTGTTTGGTGGAATAAGCTTTCACGTAAATACGTTACTGCTGCTTTTGCCAAACTCCAAAGGCAGGTATGTCTCCGCTGCACGGGGGCCTTCCCCAGCACGCCTGGCTCCGGCCTAGATGAACCTCCCGCCCCTTGATGTTTACATCATGGGCTGTACATTCAAAGCTATCTCAGGTCTAAGAAGAGGTGGCTTTTGGTATAATTCGCTCTGGAGTTTTGATGAACTTGCGCAACGGTTGTCCTTCGACTCCTGTCTTATGGAAATGCCGTCTGATGCGATGACAGCGCAACTTCGGCTAAAGCGCAACTACGAGGTCGACTTTCCTCGCGTTCAGGACTGGCTCTGGCCGGACTCTGAACCTGGAAGGGCATGCAGTCGAATCTTCACGGATGGCTCTAAAACCGATTAAGGATCTGGTGCTGGTGTCTTCGTGGAGAACGAAAACGTTAGACTTTTTTTTCCGTTAGGCAAATATGCGTCAGTCTTCCAAACAGAGACTTATGCTATCCTAATGGCTATGGACTATGTTACGAGGAACAGGTGGAGGGGGCGAAGTATCTGCATCTGTAGCGACAGTCAGGCTGCGCTTAAGGCCTTACTCAAATCCTTAACTACCTCCAAAATAGTACGCGAATGGAAGATATCTCTGAATTCGGTCGGAAGGCTGAATTCACTTAAACTTGTCTGGGTCCCGGGTCATAACTGGATCACGGGAAATGAGATCTCCGATGAACTTGCTAGACAAGGCTCAGAGGGTGGCTTCTCAGGACCTGAACCAGCGATTTGTCTGCCTGCGTCCTCGGTCAGGGCTTCCATTGACGGTCGGGTTTCCTTTGAACACAATCGCCGTTGGCATGACTCTCCAGGGTGCAGACAGACTAAGCTAATTCTCCCAGACGTCTGTGAGAAATCCGCGGCATTCTTGTTGTCTCTCAACACAAAAGACTGCAGACAGACCACTGGCGTTCTTACGAGACACTACGTTTTTGCCAAGCACCTTAAGGTGCTAGGCCTAAGCGATACCACCAACTGCGAAGCCTGTGGAGAAACCGACGACACTGCGGAACATTTCCTCTGTGATTGTCCTGCTTTTGCTCGTATCAAGTGGCAGGTATTTGGTGCGGATATGGTGAGTGAAGCGCCTTCTCGTTTTTCTTAGAAAAACGAGTAAATTCCCACAGTAAAATGTAATGTGTCTGCCTGGTAGTACAATGGACCAGTATTGAGTCTGAGTGCTCCAGTGCAGAAAGTCTCACACACCCCGACAAAAAAAAAAAAAAAAAGCCCACCGGAACCAGTATTTTTTCAGTGTATATGTGACTATGCCTAAGCACCGTTTTTTGCTTCCAGGGTACCACTCGAGTTTTTACTGTCTTTCCCTGATTGGCTCCTATAGAAGATACTTCTTGCAGCGAGTGTCATATAGCCACTGTACGTAGGTTTTGGGCAAAAAAGAATGAAAAAGCCCGACAGCCAGAACTAATTATTGACCGAGATAAAAATGAAGATCCATTCAAAATTTGCCTTCTTTTAACTAAAAAAAAAAAGAAGGTTTTCACAGAAACTAAGTTGAACCGGACAAAAGAAACAGAAGAGAAAACACATAAATAACGAACTTCGAGCATTTCCACTGTTAACACCCCTTAGTTCAAAATGCCAAGAGGCACCTTCGACATATACCAGACAATTTCATCCAATTTACCATTTTGTTTATACAGGAAGCGCCTGTACGCTGTTCCACTGCCCGAAGGCCAGTGAACAATTTCCTGGGATCTAAGAGACTCTAATTTATCAATCGATAGGAGAGCACGGCCGACGTATCAAAATCTACGGTCATAATTAAGTTGGAGAAGGAAAATTGTTTAGAAAAAAGTCACCGAAAGCTGTTCCACAAACATACGCTGAAGCTGCGTTGCAAGGACGCGAACAACCAAATAAAACATCTGATCCAGTCTCCCAAGTTTTCTCTGCAATTCTTGCCAGGCTAGAAGAACAGAGCCAAATTAATAAACGTATGTTTGAAAAACTCGACAAGCTCGAAAATCAATTTCGAAGTACACGTGCAATAATATAAATATGACGGATTTAGTTAAATTAGTGACATGGAATGCGAACGGCCTTCTGCATAAGATGGACGAGCTCGAGATATTCATTCATAAATATGAAATTGATATTTGTTTGATTTCGGAAACTCATCTGACGAAAGAAACCAGCACAAACATTCGAGGATACATTGCCTATCACGCATATCACCCTTCGGAAAGGGCGAGACGCGGGGCATCCTTGTTGATCAAAAATACCATTGAACACTCAGTCATTGGAACAATCGAGCTTGACAAACTGCAATTATGCACGGTGAGCGTAAAAATTAAACACATAAAATATGATTTTGCAGCTATCTATTGCCCCCCACGTGCAACGATGGAAAGAAGCGATTTTATAAGTATCTTTGACTCACTTGGACGAAATTTCGTCATCGGAGGTGACTTTAACGCAAAACATACCTTCTGGGGATCGAGATGCATTTCAGTAAAAGGTAGAGTTCTTTACGAAGCCGGTATGGAATTGGGGGTAGACTTTCATTCCTCAGGTAAACCGACATACTGGCCCTCGGATACGGCAAAAACACCAGACCTCATCGATTTCTTCATCACGAAAGGTTTGTCGGGAAACTCTATTGTAGTTGAGGAATGCTTCGATCTTTCTTCTGATCATTCACCGGTCATTTTGACAATTAACGGCTGTCTACGAAAAAAAGAAGGTCCGCCCAGACTAACTAACATGAAAACAAACTGGGAATCCTTTAAAAAATACTGTGAAAGTAAAATCGATCTCAAAGTGTCTCTTCGAACACCCCACGAACTTGAAGACGAAGTCGATCAATTTATTAACGTCATACAATGCTCAGCCTGGAAAAATACTCCCCATAAACGGAAAATAACCACAAATTGCGAAATAACATATCCCTTGGAAATCACGCAATTGTTAAAGAAGAAAAGGGGAGCGCGCAAAAGATGGCAACAATCTCGCGCTCCACAGGATAAAACCACTCTTAACTACCTTTGTAGTAAACTTAAGAGAGAAATTCGAGACTTTAAAAATCGTCAAATTTCTACATATCTTGGAAGCCTAACTGCGGATAAAAGTACAAATTACTCGCTCTGGAAAGCCATGAAAGGCATTAAAAAACCAAAAACGCAAGCGCCACCCATCAGGAAAATCAATGGAGAATGGGCGAAGAGTGACAAGGAAAAAGCCGAAATATTTGCAGAACATTTGGAAGAAACATTTAAACCATTTGATGGTCAAGCGTTGCTCGAATTTCCTGTCCTAACCGTGGCACCTGACAATTAAAGAATAAAAAGTGTATCGCTAGCCGAACTACGCTTCGAAATAGAGAAACTAAAATTAAACAAAGCTCCTGGATATGACTTAATCACAGGACAGGTCCTTAAAGAGTTACCTAGGAAAGCTTTAATAAAGTTTGCATATCTTATAAATGCATCGTTCAGGTTATTGTACGTTCCACGACAATGGAAGGTAGCTGAAGTTATAATGGTTCCAAAGCCCGGTAAACCACTGAATGACAAAAAATCATATAGGCCAATATCTCTCTTACCGATAATGTCGAAGGTATTCGAAAAACTTTTGTTAAAGCGCCTACATCCGATTATCGAAGAACGTCGATTAATACCTGACCACCAATTCGGATTCAGGATTAAGCACTCTACAATCGACCAGGTTTACAGAATAACCAATGTAATTGAAAAAGCCCTAGAGGAGAAAAAAATATGTTCTAGTGTTTTTCTCGACGTCTCTCAGGCCTTTGATAAAGTATGGCATACAGGGTTGAAACATAAGCTAAGACAAGCTTTTCCGAAACAGTTATCTGATATCCTTAGTTGTTACTTATCAGACAGACTCTTTCGTGTAAAACACGGAAATGATTACTCTGAATTTAAAGAAATCGCGGCAGGAGTTCCCCAAGGAAGCGTTCTTGGACCGATCCTATTTCTAATATACACTAGTGATATTCCTCAAGAAGAAGGCACAACAGTAGCCACATTTGCAGACGATACAGCTATATTAGCGGTCAGTAATACCGTTGAATCAGCAACTAATAAACTCCAACGTTCTATTGACAAAATTTGTGATTGGACAAAGACTTGGCGTATTGCTCTCAACGAGGCCAAATCAACGCACGTGAATTTTACTTATAAAAAGGTAGACAACTTACCCATTTTCATTGATTCGGTACGAATTCCGTACGCAAACGAGGCAAAATATTTGGGTATGACACTCGATGCGAAATTAAAATGGAAACCGCACGTCAAGAAGAAACGCGAAGAGCTCGCCATTCGATGTAAACAAATGCACTGGCTGCTTGGTAGATTTTCCCAACTCAGCATGCAGAACAAGCTGCTCTTATACAAGCAAGTACTAAAACCGGTTTGGACATACGGTATACAACTTTGGGGTTGTACCAAATCCAGTAATATCAAAATTTTACAAACTTTTCAAAACAAAGTGCTCTTAGCACAAATAGTAAATGCACCATGGTTTATCAGAAACACTGATATCCACAGAGACCTAAGTATGGCTACCATCGAAGATGAAATAAAACATTTTGCCCGCAAACAACAGACACGCCTTCACGGTCATTGCAATATCACCATGCTACAAATTCGAGACAATACTAACCTAGTGCGCCGATTACAAAGGATAAAACCACTTGAATTAGCGCAATAAGATGTAACCGCGTGCTTATGGCGGTATTAGCAGGTGCCTCCACTGGGAAGCTGCCTGCCAAACGCGTAATTTACAGTTTAAATAAAACTACTAGATAGGAATAACCTAGTTGTAGTATGCAGGTTTCGAAGGGAGGTGGTTTTTGTTTTCTTATCTTAAGTGAGAAAGAGTCGCATGTACGATTTTCGTCCGAGCCTAGTTCTGGTTCCAAGTCTCGTGCTTTTAACCAGGATAGGTAACTCTCAGCTTGCTGAGAGTAAC